>PVYJ01004897.1:0-10193 GCA_002995095.1 Rhizopogon sp. AM-2018a | reverse complement strand
GAACACGGAGACCCCAGCGAGACTGCGCGGTGGCCGGTCACAGCGCTAATCGTGACCGCCCGTTATGGGAAACCGACAGTCACGGGCGCTCCGTGACCGCGACTGGGCTGACCCCTTGCCTCATATGACTCTGTACTAGCTGGCTTCGAACAACACACGCGTGCGCCCGCTGTGTGATCACTGGTCCATATCGTTTCTTTCTTTCCTACTTAATTATCTACTGTCCAATATCGACTCGCCGATGGCTCCAGAGCTTCCAATCGATCCCGTGCTGCTGCAGGATGCAGGCGTCTCACCATATATTGGCCCTCGGTGCATAGGGACGATGTGGGACTCAGATTCTGGCCTGCCCCGGATGTCTCCTTCTGATGTGGTGGAAACGACCGCGGCGCAGCACTCGCCGACCCCAGCTCAGTCTGCGAGCAGCCCCGGTGCTGTGCCACCCGAAAGTGTGAGCAGCGGAGACATGCAGGAGGGCACGGCAAGCAGTCTGGTCGTTCCAGAGATGGGTCCGGATGGAAGAATCGTTCCAGAGATGGCATATCGTGCATGCCTGTGGGTATTTGTCCGCTCTTTCTACCGCCAGCAGCTGATCTTGCTTTCCCAGTGAGAGCATCAAGCGAAAAATGGATCTCCAGGCTGCATGCGACACCCATGGGATCGTTTACGGAAAGAAGACGAAGCTAGACAGCCTCCGGGACAGGCTCATTAGGCACTGGTGAGTGGAGTTCTTCGCCCCATTTGACGGCTGAAAACAATCATCTTCCCTCCATACCGTTCAGGTATCCGACTACGGCAAAACGCCAGGACAGCATGAGATTGCGCGAGACGACTGTCGTGCGACGATCAACAGCCACTAGCCTCTCCGAGCCGGGGAGACCCGGCCAGTCCTCTGAACGTGACGCCATGCTCACCCCCAGCCAATCGGCTGGTGTGCCATCTGTGCATGGTAGCTGCGTCCCTCGAATGGATATAGACACCTCCATCGGCGATGCAGAACTCCTCAGGGAGTTCTCTGTCGAAGGCGGTGATGCCGAGGACATCCTGGGCTATGACCTGGATGGATTGGATGTCGAGGATGAGGATGCCAACGAGGAGGAGCCCGAGGACGCTATTGGTGTTGATGGTGAGTCATTCGCGCTGTTTTTAACGGCGCTCGAGAGCATGGGAGAAGCTGACCTCTTTACCAGCTGCATTCGATGCTTTTCGTATGGCCACGCGAACCGCTGCAGCGATACGTGCCGAAGGGAACCGCCGAAAAGGAGGGATCAAGACACAGGCAGTGATGAAGCGGCTTTGGGACGTGAGTGTACCCTTTCTGCTCGCCATTCCATTATGGTACTGGTAGACTAAAGTTTCTCTCGCAGCGCTTCCTCAGTGACGCATTGGAGAGAGGACATGTTCGGGATGATATCATCGACGAACATGCACTCCTGCTCTTCATCCAGTGGAACGGGGAAAGGTGTAAGTTCAACAAGCGGGGACAGGATCTTCCTGGCACGTTCGTTGGTGCAGTGAGTTATCGATGAGGCACCATTCTGCTCATGTTCTGCTAACATTTGTACATTTATATCAGTCACAGATCAAGAAGGCCTTTTTCGGCGCCCTACGTCTTCGGAAAGTGCAAGATGCACATGACCCGATGCTCACCCGCCGCCGACCTGCGGTCACTGTTCACGTGTATGATGCGTTGAAGACCAGGATGGATGAGGCGCTCATCCGTGCGCGAGAGTAAGTTCTCCGTTGTGTTGTGTCTCAATTGTGGGAAACAACTTGAACATTCCGTACTAGGGGCCTCATACCTGCGGAGGATGCTCCTGACATCATCGCCAACACATTTTTGGACCAGATCACGGAGGATCAGATAGTCAAGCTCGGACTCAGCTTTCTCGACCATCGTGAACGTAAGTGCCATCCAAGATCAGTTTGATGTGCTGCGTGCTTCCATCTAACTTTCGACTCGCAGTCCGATCGGCGATCAATGGGCACCTTGCGTGGACTCTGCAGAACGCCAGCGGCAACCGAGGTGACGATATCCGTGCGCTGCGTTTGTGCGAACTCCAGCCATACACATGGCTGCACCCCAACAAGGAGACTGCTGTGTTTGCTGTCCTTGGTCTACAGGGTGAGGAGAAGGCGAGGAAACGAGGGATGAAAACGGTGATATCAGCGCTCGTTAGTGCGGCATTCACTCGCTGACATCACGCTGTGATGCAGACCATTAACCCAGTGTACACAACCTTTATCGCCCACATAGACCCAACGAAATGCCCGCTGGGCGCTCTCGCTGTGTACCTGCACTATCTGTTCGACTATTACAAGCTATCGGACAAGATGGAGATTGACTGGGCAGTGAACAAGAGCTGGCGTGCTGTGGGTCTCCTTGTCTCACCTCGCGTGCAGACTGGTTGATCATCCATGATTTTTTACGTAGGTGCGCCTCATATTTGGCTCAGAACCCACGGTGCCATACAACGAGAACAACCTCTACAATCTGTACTGCCAGGCATACAAGAAGGCGGGGCTGGATTACAACATCAAGGCACATTCCAGGTCCGGCCTACATCAGCCATTTTCCGGCTACCGGCACTTGCACACGTAGATGTCCGCGAGTGGATGTCCACCAGGTTCCCTGCTGACTTGCGGCTGCTCCGAGAGAAGGCCGGAAGTCCTATTGACTTCGCACGAATCCAGAATGACCTCCTCCGACAAGCCTTGGAGGAGATGCATGCATACCAGCGGCAGGCAGCCCTCGAGTTGCAGGCCTTGAATGTGATGTGGAGAGGAGAACAGCACCATTCTCGCCCGCCAAAGGCTACTCGCATGCACATTATGTGCAGTCAGGTAAAGTTTCTATCTTCTGGTCGAAGTCAAATAGGCTTACTTACCGCACCTGCACCGGCAGCAACCTCGTCAACTGCCCCCAGTACCAGGCTTCCTCGCCCACCATCTATGCCTGAACGTTCAGCTCACACTGTTCCTTGCACCCCTGTGCGAGGTGCAGACTCGGATGATGTCAGGAGCATGGAGGATGTGTCTGGCGTGTATGAGGCTGATGACTCAATGCTCCGGGCATTTGCATGTCCATCGCCCTCATCGCCCTATCACCCCCGTCCCCGAACGCAAATCGACCTAGTCCTTCCCCCAATGGCCGCATTCCATGACCCAGGTGATCCCCTCATGCTGTATCCACCCGTCCTTGGTCAGCGGTCCATTCAGTGGCCAGAGGTATTTTCTCTTGTTAGACAGCCACAGCATCTGTGGGACGTTTGGAAGCCATCTAGGACCCTGGACCAGATGGACCTCGATACCATCTGGGGCTGCTGGATAACTGGCGAGGCGAAGCTCGACAAGGAAGATCAGCCCACGGGAATGAAGCCGCCGTTACGATTGGTTGAGCAGTACTTCAACTCCAAGTGGCGCTCCTCTGCATCGGTGAGTGTCCTGCGGACACAGGTTTGATAATTACCTACACAATCATGTAGGCCCGGAAAGCCTGGCAACGGCTCCGAGAGATCCCAGAGTACATCGATGCTCAAGGTCGGGAACACGGCACTCCTCCGGACACGGTCATCGTAGAACTCGACAAAATGCGGACATCACAAGGTAAGAGCAAGCTGGGCTTGAATGGGCTTTCCCTTCTTGTCAAGAGCCTTCGCGAAAAGTCGGTACTCGCCAGCAAATCACAAGATAGCAGCACTGCCAGTGCATGCCCTCCAGCCGAAGCAGCCGCCAGTTTTATGACAGTAAGATGTCACACCCAGCAACTGGCTGCCATGTCCGCTAATGGTGTCACAGTCTACCGAGAAACGTCGCGTGCCACCTCTCGCAAGCCGCGCAAAGCGCCCCAAGACAAAATCCTGATCTCCCATGGTGTACCGATTCGCACATATAGGTGCAACACTCCTCAACGCTTCGCTTGTAGCCCTATTCGCATTGTCATTCCTGCTGTATCCATGTTGCATCTGTAATGGTCGCAATCATGTATTTTGAGTTGTCATCCCTGTTGTATCTGTCTCGCATTTGTAAACCACGATCGTACATTTTTGTCCCACCACCGTTGTATTTATCTCGCATTGTTAACAAACAGAGCATTGTATTTCTCATACTCGCGCCATGAGCAGAGCAAAACCATAACCGTGATGTATGTACTGTCAACGGTCATTAAGAACAAGCAAAGTGCAGTGAGCACCCTCCGTGGGTCGCACCTTGAATGCAGCAGCATTGTCAATCGACAAAAAGCAAGGTAGTGAGAGGTGGCAAAACAAACACGTCTGGCTTATAATGGTGCCATTGTCAAATCTTAATATGACCTTGAAGGGTCCCAATGTCTTAAATTAGCATGGCGAGGGGAGGAGCTCACCACTCGGACGTTAACCGGACGTTTAGGTTCGAGCGTCACTACCCCTCAACGCCACTGTCGAGTTTAGTTTGAAGACTAACGGTTCTGCTATGTTAGTATGTACGATATCATTACATTCTTACACAGCACGGAGATGTTCCGTGCCTATACCAGCGTTACTATAAAATACGAACCGCGTGTTGTTGAAACATCTCAGTCCCTCTACCAGTGGCTGAGATGTAACTACCTACATTCATTTAGTTTACCAGCCACTAGCGAGTTACTAGATACATTCGCTCACTAGGTATATACTTACTACCGAGTCCCTCTACCAGTGGCCAAGATATACATTATTGTGACCGCTTTGCCTCCACTCGCTAGAGTGCGTTCATCTTCGTGTGTGTTCTTACGCACTGGACTCGAACATACAGTATAGCACTCGTATCGTTCATCTGCCATGGGGAAGAGAGAACAGTTTGACTGCAACTTATTGTTAATGTAGTCGATGGACGACGAGGGGCTTGATGGGGCAGACTCGGTAGAGGCAGTACTAATCACGTAGAGTTTCGTTCGAGAGCTCATCTTGCGGTTAAATGCCTTCACCAACCGGCTCTGCAGGCAAAAGAGCCCTCGCACAGGAGCCAGGCGCACGTGAGCAGGTTCCAGCATTTTATCTCATCCGTTGGGTTTTGATACTTGCCAATGTCATAGCCGCATCAGTCGACATGCTCCCTCAGCAAATTAACAGCATATTTTGGGCCTCCCATATTAACATAGTAAATTAGCATAGGTCAAATTTACATCACCAGGTTCGGGTCAGAACGGTGCCCAGGACTGGAGAGGATGCACGACGCACCGATCTCTCTCAGGAGCCTGTTCGAGCCCACGTTTCACCCAGAGGAAGGGCTGAACAGTGTCGTTCAGATCCCTATATATGGTGGGTTAGTCTGTTCCGCCACACACACACCATGCACATCGAACGCATCGAAAGAAAGAAGAGAGAGCGAAGAGAACGAGGCCTTCGCATTCACATTTCCACCCAGAGACGTACGCCCCAGACTGCCCAGTGACCGGCCTCGACGACCGCCCTGCAGAGAGGCGGTGACCGGGAGCGTGACATCACGTGTGATGTCCACTGAAGAAAGAGGCTGACGTAAGCCAAGCCAGGTCACGCCGCCTCTGTGGCTCGGTCGCGCGGTCACGCCGAATCCGGGTGAGAACTCAAGCTACCAAGAGCCAGTGGGTGCGCACAAGCTCCGGAATCCGAGTCATGAACCCATGGGGAGGCAGACACCGGAAACGTTGTCATGAAGCACAGATCAACAATGCTGCAGCCCCGCGTCAGTCAAAGAGGGCGAGACGAGATGGAGACGAGGCTGGAGACCCACATAAAGAAAATGTGAGTATCCTGTCCTGTTCTTGGTGGCGAAACACTGACAATCTGTTTGGGAATAGAGAATACCTATAAATACTGTTGTTACGAATGCAAATGAGCAGCCTTACCCTCAAAAGAAACTGTCTTCCATGTTACCTGTGGAAGCTGAGGTCATTTCAGAACTGCAGCACTGGTTTGGGTGAAGCAGCATGGGCTGTGAAGAAGTATCGAGGACATCGGGTCCTTCCTGAAGGCTTCATGGCCTCCAATTCAAGGTAATGCGTTATACATGATCTATATACTTACAGATTTCCTCATCAATTGTCCAAGTGGGAGTTATTCATGCTTCCAATAGCAGATTCATCGCCTCACGCGCCGTAAGTAACGCTACTTCCTTTACCCATCTGAGCTTAGAACGGATGTTTCAGAAACGCTTGTCGGTACACCCGATCCAAGTGCGGTAGCTCGCAGCCGTAGCCAGGCACCCTATGACTCACCTTGATCAGCGAGCACCTTTAGGTCAGTTTATCTACAGTGTTCGATTCTTTTCACTGCCTTGTGGCAATGTTCTCCACGAATTGGGGCACTGCAGGCTGCTTATGAGAGCTACCCTGGTAGGGAGTATACAACTCCAGGGACCCCAACATGTACCTGTTGATCGTGTTAAAAGCGCGAACTAACTCCTAAGTGTGGTTACTTCTTCGTTCTTCATTTGTGTTCAAATGAGTTTGGAATTCGAGTCCTCTAGTGTTGTACTGAGATCCCCGAAACATGCAGGGCTCACTTTGTCGACAAAGGATGTTGATACTGGTGCTCAGCTCATTGCTGGGTTAACTTCAACTCTTGATCCCGAAGAAGCTTTGAGAGTAAAGCGGGTTGTGAAGATTATATGCACATTGACATAGTTCGAAAGTCTCTCGTTGCAGGAGGAAGATCGACAGGTATATCGTGCCTCTGATGTGTGGTGAGTCGACTCCTTTCATTTGTTTAAAGTAATGGTTTCATGGTCGCCGGTTAGCTGTTTATGTGCAAGTTGATCTCGAGGTTGCGTTAACCACAAATCACTACTCAAATGGCGCATAGGATCCAATTCATGGACAAGACAACGTGGGGCAATGCAGCCATCCTTGGAATTCAGTAAGCATAATATCAAAACCAGCTAACTCCGATACTGACATGTGTTATCAGGGAAGCTACCCACCTGACTGCTAATCAGTACGCCGTTCATTCATTTGAAGAAGAACTTTGAAAGTCTCAAGCCCGATTGTCTTCAGGTACAATTGGTGAGAAGATATGCATCATCAGAGCTTATACATGCCTTACACCATTCAGGCTTGGCACAGTTTACTACTTCGGTTATCTTCTCTTCGAATATCCCCAGAATCTTGTCCTTCAGAGATTTCCGGTCGAAACATGGTTGAGGTAGTCACAGGCATTATCAATTATCACTAATAATACGGATCAGTATCAACTTTTTCATATGGGCAATTACGCTTGCATGTCGTGCAGCGTGCACAGACTTTACGGGGCTTCTTGTTGTGCGTTTGTTGCTAGGCGCGTCCGAGGGGTCAATCACTGCTAGATTTCTGATCGTTAGCTCCATGTTCTACACACGGACAGAACAGACAGTACGAGTTGGCTATTGGTATAAGTTCCCATCTGAAAATGCCTACTAACACGTGGAAACCCAGTCCTGATGAATGGCATTGGTACGTGCTCACTGAAATATGATATTGATGTTGTCGCCTACTAAGTCACTGGACACTAGCACAAATCATCTCTGGTTTCATCAGCTTTGGGGTTTTGCACATCAAGACCGCAGGGTTTGAACTGTGGCAATGGTCTGACCTTTATTTTGTTATTTCTTCACTTTCTAACAGATTATAGGCTAATGATCATTATTGGCCTATTAACGTTGATCCTTGCTATATCGTTCTGGTGAGTGTATGAAGCAATCCTACTTATTTTCCTGATCTCTACCTGACGAAAGTTTTCATTCCCGGAATCACCCACAAACGCCTGGTTCCTCACTCCTGACGAGTGAATCAACGCCGTGCAGCGCATCAAGGTAGGTCTTGTACAAGAATTTCCTGCCAGTCCCATATTTACTAATCAGCGTAAGAAAACAAAACAGGTGTAGAAAACAAGTACTTCGGGGTGGGGAAGTACATATCACGTTCAATTCGTTATTCTCTTTCCATTCCTCACAGGCACATCTCTAGGATGATTGAAGCCATAACTGACCCCAAGACATGGCTGTTTGCCCTCTTCGCAGTTCTTCGTGGTGTCCCTGGTTCATTGATAAACCAGCAATCGCTCATCATCGCTTCATTCGGATTTACCGCTTTACAGACCACTCAGTTGTCCAGTGCTCCTGAGGTAATCGAGATTTTGACAATCTTTACTGCTATCCAGTTCACTGCTCGGCGGCCTAATTCGAGAGCATATATTGGTGCTGCGTACTTCGTTCCCGCATGGTTTGGCGTCTTTCTAGTTAGCCTACTTCATTGGTCCAACCAGGTATGTCACATTGCTCATACGAGCCGACCTGTTGTCCTGAACATCACATAATATTAGGCTGGACTTCTTGTTGGCATTTACTTATGTGCGTTTGGAGCTTGTACCATGTTTGTGTGTTCATCGCACCGTAACTACGGTCTATCTCCCTGGATTTGTGCTGGGGCTATCGTGGCTTAATAGTACAACTGCTGGTCATACGAAGAATGTAGGTACTCCACAGTGATTGAACTCGCTGTCCCTAAGTGAATATCAATCTGCAGGTTATCACTAACGCTACCTTTCTCTCGGCTTCCTGCCTTGGCGATGCACTTGGCCCCTTCATGTGGAAAGCACAATACAAGCCACGGTAAGCTATTTTTAAATTGACTTTAGGAAGATTGGAAGTAACCATCGTGCCGCCGCAGTAACCACATTCCGTGGGCTGTCATCGGTGCATGCTACGTTGTCTGTCCGATACTTCTCCTTACGATCCGTGCTGTTCTAGCAAGAGAGAACCGACTCCGGAACGCAGAGCCTATTGACGATGAAGAAGAAAACTATGTCATCGAGAGAATCACCGAGGATGGGAATCGCGTGGAAGTTAAGGTCGACAAGGTACGCTCTCCGACCTCGAAGATTGCTTTTTGTAGACAGGCCTGATATCCTGTTGGGCTAGGAATTCTTGGATATGACAGATAGGCAGAACCGAGACTTCAGATATGTTTTGTAGCTTCAAGGATAACTGCTTGAAATACTTTGCTACAAACGAAGGATTCAATCTGATTTTCTTCTTCTTTCGTATAGGCATTGTTCACACACTACGGTAATCTCTTCCGTCACTTGCGCCACGGCGCTATCACTTTGCCAACATACGCTACATGGACACAATTCTGAAATGGTTTTTCTTGAGCACACGAACGTTTGAGAATTTGAAATTCGTTATGAAAGAAGTGGGGGGAAAGAGAAGATGCCCCAGATGTCACGTCTCGCTTTTGAGCTCGCGTCGTAGGTTGTTTTTGTGTAACCTGCAGTTGATCTTTAGCTGACTACGACAGCTTATCACGAAGGCTGAGTCTCAACCACCCGATTGACCCAAAGCGGTGGTAATGGACTGGGACGTCATTGAAGGGGTGTGTCTAATATGAAATTGACGCGTGCCCGATAGCACCCAACTGGACTCGGAGCACCCGTAAAACCGTGGGGTATGTGGGATAGTGATATCGACTTCGATACCGAAGGATACGGAATATGAGTTCGCTTCTACCACTCGTTCCTAGATCTGCCTTGAGACTGATCCTCGGTTCCATCTCGTACCAAACCATCTGTACATCCATTTACGAGATGGGCCTCTGTGCTTTATGATCGTCAATGATCTTATACCGCCCACTCCCTTTTTAATTGTGCGCTTTCGTTGCACTCCGTTTCAGCGTTCATGACCAGACTTCCGGCCCGACGTGCATTGTTGCCTCTGTAGTTTCCCCATAAATATCAGGGTCGTCCCTTCTTCTTTCGAGCCTTGACCTTCGCTTTGCGAGTGTACACATCGCCCCTCATTGACGTGCCCTATCCATCGCTCGTATCACTATCAGGCATCAAAGAGACTCGAAGCCAACCCTAGACTCATGAGACTCGGCGCTCACACATCTAGGCGGAACATTGCTCAAGCTCATGCTCCATATACTGACCAAATAGAGTGTCACAAGCTGTACGTACTGCATCATCAGACTTTCGGCGGTCCACATACTTCTCAACAACCAACCACCGCTCTTCCAGCTGTGCGGATTCGCTGCGACAACGGGCCAGCGCAACTGGCACATCGACCTTGTAAAGTTTCTTATGTTATTAATAACGGAAGCTTTGTACGGACGATGTGTTATGCGGAAATCTTGACACACTTGGTACAAGTGATCTGATGGCGATTGAATGGCGACATCATCAGGAAATCGGCCCGAAGCTGATATGACCAGACAGAACTGA
>PVYJ01004884.1:4637-24459 GCA_002995095.1 Rhizopogon sp. AM-2018a | reverse complement strand
CGAGTCGACAACCGCTGGAATCGACTCTAGAGGTGGAGGGACGTCTTGTTCCAAGGAGTTTGAGCGGAAACACGATGGTCTGGTACTAGGATCGATGTCAGGTGAACCCTTTAGTGCGCTGAGTGCATGGTCAATGGAGCGTTTAAAGTGGAGTTTCTTCCTGAGAGAAGATTCCAGGTGCTCGATAGTAGGATGGCAGCGTTCCCTAGAGGAGTGACCGTCACTGTCAGGAGTATTCTCGCCGCGCGCACGTGCCTGGTTTTCGTTGGCGAGGATATCAGCACACTCGATCCAACCATTCTGACGGGCGATGATTTCAGGGGTGATGCCATGCTTGTCAGGACGGTTAGGGTGGGCGCCGTGTAGGAGGAGGGTGCGAACGACGCTTGCGTGACCGTTTGCAGCAGCAAAGTGGAGGGGGGATGCTCCAGAAGTACCGACTATGGGAGCGGCAGAATCACGGCTGCGATCGGAGTACCTGCGGGGTAGTCTGTGGAAGGGGTAAATTTGTGATCGGAGATATGGTAGTATGATGGAGTATTGGACGAACCTGGATGCATTAACATCTGCTCCATGCTTTATAAGGAGTTCTACAACAAGATCATTACCTCCAGCACATGCAGCGTGCAGGGGGAGTACGCCATCGAGGACAGAGTTGACGGGTTGGCCATGAGAGAGGGCATACTGGACGAGGCCAATGTCCCCCGAGACAGCAGCTGAATGGAGGCCCAAATGGGGAACTAAAGCTGGTCAGAAAACATAGAAAGTTAGTGGGGAACATTGGACGTACAGTCAGTGGAGACGTTAAATTTTGCTTCCACTCTGTGGTTTCTGGAAGGAGCAAGCATGATCACAAGTAAGATGATACCTGTCGTGAAGGAGCAGAGGAAAGACGACGATGACTACCCATAAAGTACAAGCATATAAGAATGGTCACTATAATATAATGGTTTGCAGTGTCACTGGAGACGATGATGATGATGATGATGATGATGATGATGGCAGCTTGCAGTGCAAAACTTGGTCAGCCTGGTCCGGTACTCCTCATACCCTAAAAGCTGACTAAGCCTCTCCTTGTCTTGCTAGATTGACCAACTATTTACTTTATGTACATCAGTGATAGACGTGGCTCTCTAGATTCACGTATCACATTAATTCCACTCATCCTCTAACACTCGCCCCCTGCTCAGTCCCAAACGACATTCCCCTCCCGAACCCACCGGGCGTCATCCCCGCATTCATATACAAATTCCTGCTATTTGATTCCCCACCCCCACCCGCACTAGGACTCCGCGCGTACATATACGGTGTCCCCGTCACAGCCCCAGCCCCGGTCCCAGCTGCATTATACCTCCCCGCACCCGTCGTGGCACCCGTATACAACGAAGCAGCAGATCCCGCAGCCCGATATCGCGGCCTCGTAGTCAGTGTATCCGTATCGCTCGACGACTCGTCATCGTCGTCGTCGTCTGACAGCGATGGCGGAGGGATGACCACAGGCTGGTCGTCCCGGTCATGCACATTCACATACTCATACTCATACTCATGCTCATGCTCATGCTCGGCTTGTCGGTCCCTCCCTGGCCCTGGTGTCGATGCAGTCCTACCTGGTCCAGGTGTTGACGCAGTCCTACCTTGTCCAGGTGTCGATGCTGCCCTACCCGGTCCAGGTCCAGGCGTCGATGCCACCCTGCCAGGTCCAACTGTCGATGCAGCCCTACCTGCTACAGGTGTCGACGGCGCCACGTTCCCCGCATAGGGAAATGGCACTCGCCCACCAGAGCTGGTTTGCGGAAGAGGAACCCCGCTCGCGGTATAAGGCGTCGGCACACCAATGGGAACGAACCCCGGGGGAAGTTGTCCGTCAGGGAGACTTATAGGAGCCGTACTGCCAGTTGGTAAAGGCACCATCGACGGTGTGGTTTGTGATTGTGATTGGGCCTGTGAAGGTGAGTGGGATGGGAGAGGCACAGGCCGGTTGGCGTCGTCAGGGCTAAGCAAGTATGGGCGTTGTCCAGTAGATGTTATTTGGGAGATGTTAGACGCGGGTCGGGACTAAATCTCCCCCGATGTTTGTCAGCAATTTGAGCTCGAAAAAAATCAAAAGGGGGATACTTACGGGTGGTTGTACCGTGATATGTACAGTGCCAGATGATGATGATGCACTACTGTGACGCGTAGCAGAACGTGTTGGTGGTCTAGATCCTGACGCAGTAGAGGGTGGCCTCTGCATTCGAGATGTATCGCTAGATGTCCGCGGCGCTGACACATGTACAAAATCAGACTAGATCATAAATCAGCGCTCCTGAAAATTAAGGTAAGTACAGACAAGCGAGACATCATACCTCGTCTACATGATCCTCCACGGTCGCTCTCATACTTTTACTGCTCGGCGTACTTTGCTCTCGAATCGCTTCGGGAATGGTATTCAGGCCACCGCTTCGGCTCGTGTGCTCTGGTGGGCTAAGGAGTTCCAGCTCTGACGTTCTCGTAGAGAGCATGCTGTCTGCCACCGAGGACCTGCGACGTATCCTTCGTGGCGGACGAGAAGAAGAGGAAGAATCTGAAGCAGGTACCGCGTATACTGGTGTACCAGACCGAGGCTCTGGGACCATCAGAGGGTCTGCAAGCGGAACAGGCAGCGCAGCCAAAGGCGAGTTTGGACTTCCAGAAAGCGGAGAGGGCGAATTAGGTCCTGGTGTACGGCGTTGGAGCTCGTGTGGAGGGGGAAGGCGGATGATCAGAGAGGCGTCAGCTCGTGGAATCCAGCCGTCATGAGTAGCATCATGTAGCGCATTCGCCGGGGAAAACATGGCGTTGCGCGCAGGTGGGGTTTGGACTGAACGTGACTGTGGTCTCGGGCGGGGACGCGAGATGCCACTGTGATCGATGGATGATGATGGACGAGATATTACTGATATTACTTCTGGTTGGAAACGCGGAGTCGCTGCTGTGCGTGGTGGCTCAGTATCCTCCGAATCGTCTTTGGAGTGGCGACTTTCCTCCTCGCTTGACGCAGTAAAGTAACGCTCGTGAGTTGCTCGACCCTGGGCGTACCCTTTGTTCCTACCCTGCACGTAACCCATATCCTTGCCTATCGCCAAACCCTCCTGTAAACCCTGATTTCGACCTTCCTCCCTAGCAACCTCGAACAACTTCTCCTCATTTATCTTTCGCAACTTACTCCTCAACTTGGCAGCTTCTTCCTCGGCATCTCTCCTCCTTTCCTCAACCTCTCTTATCACCTCCTGGGCACGGAATATCTCCTTCTGTGCTTGTTCAAGTGCGTCTTTATACAACCTGAGCTCCTCTGTCAAACGCGAGACCTCGCTCTGCAAGGTCATTCGTGCGTTATTAGAATCTTTGAACCGGACACATGCTTCCTTAGTTTTACGCTCTGCATCATCTGCACGGTCCTGCTCGAAGGCTAGCTGAGATGTCAAGTTGGAGACATCATCTCGGAGGTCACGCGCATTGGATTCTGCATCTGCGAGGAGCTGCACGAGTTCACGTGCGGTTGGGGCAGTATGGGAGTTGGTGCGAGAGACGGGCTTGGATGTTATGGAACTGGAGCGAGAGATGGGCTTGGAGGTGGTCGAACTGGAGCGAGAGATGGGCTTTGAGGTGGTTGAACGCGATCGTGAACGGGAGTGGGAATGGGAATGGGAATGGGAATGGGAATGTGACTGGGCGTGCGATCGTGCAAGGGATGAACGTGGGGATGGGGGTTTGTCGTTATCGTAGTTCTGAGGGGGGGCTCTGTGGAGAGGTGGGGGGCTGGATGGTTGGCTCATGATATGGACTAATGGGAAAGACCTTGCAAGTGTTGATAAAGGGCCCGCAGCCGAGGACGGGGGGGATTAGGGTTGTCAATGCTGTGGCAAGTTACGACCCTAGTAGGATGGACCGTCACAAAAAGTCGTCCATTACCCGACCATTATCATTGTTCAAAGCCGCTGGCAAGTACCGGTAAGCACGTACCCTGAACTTCTGACGTTGCTTCTCGAGGGAAGGTGGTTCCATTACATAAGCGACACGCCTTTCATGCGTGTTGATCATATGCAGATAACACAAGCGCCGAGCGGGGACACAACCGTGCATAGCCCCGAGGGCAACAGATGCCAATGTCCTCATCTACATTGCTACAAGGCAAGTTGTTCGACGTTCAACGTTCCGTGTTCATACTGTAACTCTTGTCGATCCTGATGTCTTTGCGACTTGAAGCTCGGTCGCGGTCGGTATCGACATCGATGATTCGATAGAGTTCAGAATTTGAAAACACGATGTATCCAGAACACCCAATTTTAGGAGAGGACTTTCCCAATTTACAATGAGCCCCTTTCTTGATCACACGTCCAACAAGTCAAGATGCAGAGAACGACACCCAAACTAGATGTCAATCTCTGCCCGACCTCAGATATCATCGATGTGCAAACATCGTAAGTGTTCAGTTTCATATCATCTCGGAAATAATAACCATGATTTACTTTAGCTGGCGCATTCACAAGTATGCGTATTCTGATATGCCTGAATATAATATTGGCGATGTCCAGATTCCAGACATTGAGACTCCATACTCTCACTTTACTATGGAGCTCAAAGACCAGAGCATCAAAGTCATTATCACTGAACGCCAGCAGCAATCGGACGCAGTGTTGCACGACATCTCACACCTGGAAACCGTCATGGATGAAATAAAAGACCTTCGCCAGCACCTCGTGATCCAGCCGGACGCAATTACCCAGTCCATGAATTTGTACAAGGGACAACTATCAGTTCTCTGGCGCTTTCTAACTGAAATCTTGTCCAATTTCCCCCCGACAATGATCACCGGGTCTCACACTTGTTGACAATAATATGCTGACAATGGAGGGAGGCTGCAGCGAACATGTCCAGTTTGTGGTGCATGATTATGGAAGACATAGCAGTCTATCATGGCTGCAACTGTCATAAGTCGATCTTCTGCCGCTATGACTCGTGGCTCAGACGATCAAGAGGACTTCCCATTTCAAGCATCACAAGGACGACCTCACCAATCTGATACGGAGCATTCTTAAGCCGTACATTAACCAAATCACATCCATCACATTTCTCAATGCTGCGGCACTTGATCATTTGGAGCCACGGCACTTCGTTACAATGAGGAGCCTTCCCAACTTGTATGATTCAAATCCCTTTGCGCTATCCATGTGCTCCTATCCACCCTGCGCAGTCTTAGGTTAATAGCGGGATGCGTGTTCGACTCTGAGCACTTACGTTCATTCAATCCCGTATGGGATCACCTGACAAATGTTGACTCGGGGATCGCCCTACCCGATCCAGATGTATTCCTCGACTTGCTCCAGCATAGTCCTAACCTCTCCTCAGTAGCCATTGACCTAGCGTCTAGCGTCTGGATACATCGGCATCGAACCAGTCTTAGAACCATTCACGCACGCCAAACTTCAATCCTTACGCTTCGCTCATGATAGCCAGTGGGAGCGTCTAGATCAATTACCTGACTTGTTCAACGCGCTAACAAAGGAAACATATCCCGCCTTCTACTCATTTGTCGTCATTCAAGCCTCCAAGAGCAGGTTCTCCAGGGGACATTTCGATCACTTCAAAATGCCTTGAACTCGTCATGAGGCTACTTCACATCTAGAATGCAAGCCTCAAGCACGCGTGGATTGGGGAATGTCCCCTAAAACACTAGTGGCTCGTATTCCTTCCACGCACCCTAATACCGAGCTATTCGTAGTCGCTACATGATAAACCAAGGATGACTTGGATAATAATAATAATAATGGTCCCGAGTATGTATTTTATTCGTGGTGCCAATTGCTGGAATGGAAAAATAAATCATCTGTGTCGTGCCAAAAAGGAATGGCGTTTCATATCAATGGCTTGTAAAGAGTGGTCTAGGGTTCTAGGGAGATGGAGGTATTATGTTCGCGCATTAGGCGTATTCTTCAATTGAAAAAAAAAATGCTTAAGATCTTCCAGTCATTGGATAAGTATTCTTCGCTGAACCTTCAAGGTACTTTGTTGGCCAGTAGATGATATACGTGCATATGCCAATCAACAATGGTAAAGAGTCGAGAAGATAGAAGTAGACTTGTCACGGGAAAGTCAGACCAAAGCGCTTCAATGTTTATATTCAAATAACACCCACTTTCGTGCGTAACGAGATAGCCACCGGTGCCTTGAGCAAGCTCGATGACACGATAGATGCAGCGGATCTATATTATGCATCATCAGTGGAAATGAACAATGTCGTGCGAGCGGATGGCGTACCATGTACGCGGTAGATGAAAACATCAATATCCAAAGAATAGGTCCCCATGGCTCTTGGCGGGGAAGAATATTGTCTCGAAGGATACTACGCCATGCATGCACGACGAGGAGCATGAAGAACGCAAACGAGAGCGTCTGGATCACCAAACCGGCAAGCAAAATGTCCGCGCCCAACTTCTCGCTCGTCTGGTTTGTCGACGCTTCGAGACCCCCGCCTCCTCCCTGATCGTGATAAGTCTCTTGCGTGAAAAAACTGAACAGACTGTCTTGCAAAGCAGATGCTCACCTGTATGAGGAATGTCGTGATGTCGCTAATAACAAAGTACTTGGCAACTCTTTCTGGTTTTATCCAAGAGTGATGTCTGTCCACACAGTTCACGATGAAATGCCCGTACAGTATGTAATTGAAGGCGAGGTATGCAGCAGGCGGTAATATGATAAAAAGTTGTTGGACCATGAATATCGGGAGAGAATTTGGATATATCACTACGGGTATGCGCATAAAGAAACCGATGGACATGACTGTGCCGCAGTTAGCGTGTTATCGCGAGAGATAGCATACTGAGGACTTGCAAGTTGAGGCGATAGGAAGACAAAGTCCCCACCATGCCCTGTTCATGAATAAGCGCGTGAAAAGGCAAAGGCTGGCGATGAAGTAGAGCCCGCCTGCCACACCCGCTGCAACTTTGCTGGGGTTATAATCTGGATAGAATGAATTGAATGCAATGCAAAGGTGGTACTTTATGAACTGACGGAATACCGCGGAAACTATTGTCGGCGCGTCAATACTCGTGCTGTTCCCGTTCGCTATTGCATATGAATATCGAGTTCATCCTATATTGATATACGAACTCACCTGCCCGAACCACACTGATAAGGAAGGCGGTGACAAACAGAATAGTCGAAGACCGCATGCTACGCACGGTCTGAGACCCAGTCATGGGTTTGGATGGTTCTGATCTACGAAAAGTATAGAATACTGAAATGCTGCTAAGTGCAACATGTCACCAGTGTATTATATACCTGAGCTAGCAATAGACATAGACTCCCCGAAGGTAGCTGCGCCGCCTGCGCAAGGCCGGTTCTGATGCGAAGGATAGTAATTTAAAGCGGTGCGAGGATGTTCCGCTTAGTGTACCGCGTTCCAAGCGGTGCCATACCAGGCAGACGCAATATGTCTCCCATCGGAAGAGGAACTCAGCATCAGCCTACGGCCAGGATAACGGGCCACTAGCGTAACAATGAGCCTCCGACTGAGTCTGACATGGCACTTTTACCCATGCAATAAGATGGCATCCGATGGCATGCGTCTATCCGACGGGAGAGCAAACTGTCGTTCATACAGGGGCTGCGCAAGGGCAGCCGCTGGCTGTCTACTAATGTCAAACGCCCAGTCATCAACACAAAAATCACGAAATCAGCGTTTCTGTACCGAGAACCACGACAAATCAATTGAATATCATGTTTATCATGTTTCTCGACTCGCAACCATGCTCCCAAAGTAGATGCTTTAATTACTCGCGCTATAGTTGTCAGTGACTACATGACGTCGGCTTCCTAGCTTATAGGCTGGGAAAATGCAAGTAGAGATAGTAGTTTGAGAAAGATCTCGAACAAAAGCAGCTTCCAGAAGATCAAAGTCTCGATGAGGACGAAGCACAGGAAGGCTTGTAATAGGTCTAGCTAAATACGTTTAGCAAGCTCCCCCATCCTGGTTAGTCCTGGCCTTCCGGTTGAGTGATACTAGCTCGCTCTGGGAGGGTAGTCGCCATGAGGATAGGAAGAATGACCAAATTCTCCTTGTCCCACTTTCCAGGAGGTGGTCAAGGTGATCGAAAAATCACAGTAACAAACATCACTCACAACATTTTCCTTCCAATATACATCTGCCTCCACAAGTCTCTTCGCCTCCTCCAAGCTCTCCGCTTCATAGATAAGCGCAGAGCCGACGAACTTCCTGTTCTGCGGCTCCGCATCCTGAGATCCTGGCGCCAAAAGACCGCCAGCAGCCTCTGATTGGACGCATGATCAGTGAGATGAGGCAACAATGAGGGACACGATGGCAGACTAACTCAGAATTCCTTGTTTGATGATCTTGTTAACACCTATGAAATGCTTGGGACGAATGGCCATACGACGTGCGAGGGCGCCCTCGTCTGTGTAATCCGGAGCCCAGACCATGTAATGGTGCATTTTCATTGGCTTCGAGGATATGAAGTGAGAGCAATGCCATTTAGTATGAGCGGTGCGCCGGATGCAGCTTAGAGTAGACTGGGAAAGCATGTCGTCGCGGTGACCACTGGCAGCCTGAGTATAATAGTGAGCACTACTTGAGCCGAAGTCCAAACGCTTCGCGGAACCAATTACATCCGAGTCGTCATCGGCTAAACTTATCTCGACTATTTTCCTTCTTCTCTAAGTCTGGTCCGAATTACTAGTAGCGAGAGATATTTGTGATGAGCACGGGATTGCTTGCTCTTTTCATTCCATAGTTTGAGCCTGAGGCTTCTCATGTCTACGATTCTTCGTGTTCTCAGTCTATTTTTCATGACAGAACCTCAGAGACTCCCATTCAAGTCTCAAACACACTAATGAAGATCAAGAAGAGGACGGCTCCTCTGTCGACGACGTTCCGATTTCGAAACTTCCCCAAGGAGCGGGGAGCCGCGTCGTGGCTGGTTTCTTAATCTTCAAAGCATCAGAAAGCATCGACAATGACAAGATCGTGTTAGCAGCTGAGGTTAGAAGGGATGGAGTCACAGAGCACGCTGCAAGGTCTCAGTTCTTGGGCTATATGCCAAACGGAAGGGTCACCACGTCGTCAACCTCAAGGGTCGTACGCATGAAATTGCTGTTGCCAACTGGTAAGTGTAGTCAAATCTCTACGGAATACGCTGACATTGGATCAGGTAGAGGACGAAATCTTTACAGCATTTCGAACAAGGTTGTGACCCTGACCAGAACGCGAGAGTGTAAGATTATGAGAACTATTTTGGGTCATGTGCAATTGCACCTTCGCCAGTGCCTCAGCATTTCCCGCTCTCAACTCGGTGCTGGCAGCGTTTATATCAGTTACTACTCAAAGTTCCTACGTTCAAGCATCGGGGGATGCTTGTAAATATCCATAACATAATTTCCCCTTTCAGCTCCGTCATTATTGGCGCACCTCCGGGCTGTGCACGCTTCAAATAACTCTGCTGCACGAGATTCATTCTGGGAGAGCACGACACTCCAACCTACTTCCGTAAGTCTGTCTTATTTCGTTCAAAATTTCACCCAGCGCTGTTCTTCACAAGCAAGGCCATGTGCACTTCAATTGAGTAGTGAGTCAGACAAAGTACAATTTATATGATAGTTCCTAAAACGACTTGTGTTTTCTTGTCAGTTCTCATCCTCCGGCGTTGGATAAACAATACCAGCTCTCTCAGGGAGGGTAGTCGCCATGAGGAGCGGAAGAATGACCATTTTCTCTTTGTCCCACTTCCCAACAGGCGGTCAAGATGATCGAAGAATCACAACAGCGAGAATCACTCACGACATTTCCTTTCCAATACACATCTGACTCCGCAAGCCTCCTCGCGCCCTCCAAGCTCTCTGCTTCATATATAAGCATAGAGCCGGCAAATTTCCTGTCCTGCGGCTCTGCATCCTCAGACCCTGGCGTCAAGAGAGCACCAGCAACCTCTGAACATTGAACGCATGATCAGTGAGACGAGACAACAACAAACACAGTATGGCAGACTGACTGAGAACCCCTTGTTTGATGATCTTGTTGACCCCTACAAGATGTTGTTGACGAACGGCCAAGCGACGCGCGAGCGCACCCTCGTCGGTGTGATCCGGTACCCAGACCATGTACGGGTACATCTTCACGGATGTGGAGGATGCAGAGAGGTCGGACTGGGGGAGCATGACTATCACGGTGAGGGTTCAGAACTGGAATAATTCAGTCAGGCTGATTAAGTGTGTTTCAGTCATCACAGAACACGGCTCCCCCCGAGGACTCTCAGATTACTCGTGCCATGGTGGCACCCGAAGATCCAGAGACTTGTCGTTTGCATGATGCACCACGAATCATACCTTCCATCGCAGGTTGATCGACGTTCATTTAACCTGACCAGGCGTTTGATGACGAGAGGCCGAACATTCGTGGATGACGGCTGAACTTGGTTTAATTTGTGAGGTTTATACCTAGTAGATCTCGTGTATCAGTGACGTGGCGGCTGCTCGACTTACTGAATGCTGAATGCATATTCCGAGACCCAAATGATGGCATTAAATGGGATCCGTGGCAGTACGGCCTTGTACGGGGGCCCGCACTTGTTCGGAATTACGGTTGACTCGGATAATGTCAGCGAGCCGCTTACTTAGTAGCGCTCGTCCACAGAGCACACACAGGCTGTGATCTACTGTGATAGATAATCACTGGTCAGATGGCCAGATATCGAATTTATAGATGGATTAGTTGCAACCTGCAGTCGCTTTGCCTTCACCGTGACTCGCGGCCTAACCGGTCCGAAGGCCGGCGCCCGAGATTCTCGAGATCTTATCATCCACGAAATCTACAGCATCTGCAGGCATCTACGTACCAGGGAAACATGTCCTCCTCGATGCCATCCATTCCAAGATTCGTCGTATGGGCTCCAGACTACACCGATGACGGTGCTCTACAACGCAGACTAGCAGTGAGACCTTCTCACCTCGAGAACATCCAGGCCCTTACCCGCCAAGGCATCCTACGTACGTTCTCCACCAAAGCTTACTTGGTACGAACTCAGGCTAAACTTGAATGGCACAGGGATCGGCGGAGCCTTCATGACACCCGAGTCCATAGACCCAGCGGTAACAGACAAAGCGTTTGTCGGGTCCTGCATGATTTTCGAAGCTGAGAACATTGATATCGTGCGCAAGCTCGTGGAGGCAGATATTTATTATAAGAGTGAGGTGGTATGTATCTTGACTCCTACCGTGATTAATACTGGGGAACTGAGATACATTGTGCAGTGGGACAAGGACAGACTGGTCATTCTCCCGATTGCATTGGCAACGGGCCTTCCGCCTATTCCGTCTTGACCTAATGCATCATAATACATTGAGTACATATACCGATTCTTATAACGAACGGCGACCGTTGAAAATATTCACGTGGTTAACTAGACTGTACAATGACTTGTCCGACTAGCGAAGAGCTTTGACGTAGTCAACGCCACTCGACTTTTCCATGGTTCAAGCTGGCCTCGAGGCTAGAAAGAAATAACAATGGCACGGACCAATATGTACTTGAACAAGCAACGCAGTCACATCTTCTCGGTCGCACTAGGATAGTGAAGTACAAAAATTATCGGCACCAACTACTTCGGCAGTAACCTGCGTCCATAGGAGATACACTAGTAAACAGAACTTTCATGCTTGCGAACTGATAAATACTCCAGTTTAAATCTCAATAATATCGAGCTGGGAATCCTGGATAGCATCGGGATAGTAATCATGATTAGTATGTCGCACATGAATGGAAATTGCGAAAAACCCACGTGGCGGGTCGTCTGAATTCATGAGCATGTAGATCCTGTCCTCGTCAACCCATATCTTGTTTAACTCCCGATAAAGGAACTTTCTCTCTAATGTGACCCCGACGTAAGGCAAAGACGTTGTTATGAACTGCCCCTCCAATACTATCGTAGAGAGTTCTTTGACCACTCGTCCCATTCCCTGGCAGCGCTTGACGGCTAACGGACTGAAGTCCATCATGTGTAAGTTAAACTCTGTACCATCCGGGACGTCATCTGCGGGCATGTTCATGTCGATTGCAGGAAATCCCTGAAAATCTCGATTGCCGATGGTGGCCGTTTCACATCGCCAGTGGTGATGGAAAACACGAGAGTTTGAAGGGCCCCAATATTGCCATGGTATTACTGCCCTTCCTTCCAAGAAGTCAAGGTCGAAGAAAATCCTGGTGGGAACGATGAAGAAGACATTCGGATTCCATACGACAATGGACAGTAGTTGATCTTTAGGGTCTGAGGTCCACGTCGCTCCTTGGGCTTGCGTCCGCGGTCTTGGGTTGTATACAATCTCTATGGTGGTCGTTGATATAGGTAATAAGCATGCCAGCAACTGCGGCTCCTGGGACATGTCCTCGATTGAAAACAACTCCAGATTTTCGGTGACGACAAGTAATCTATCATTTTCGAGGAAACAAAGATCGCTCGGATCATCGGCGGAGCTGGTCTCCGAGCTTAGTATACCATGGAGGACGCTCTAAATCAATTATCAAACTATGATGCCTTTCAATCATCTTTCACCATTGCACCAAAGCTCACCTTAGATGTTGTCTAATGTTGTCAGTCTCAGATTTGCATCCACCATGCGGCCATCCATTTACAGCTGCTTGGACCCCACTCGCCAGGTACAATGGAGTGCCGGACAGCGATATACCTCCCAAAAGCCCTTGATTCTCCAGCCCTCTTCCCGACCTCCGCTTTCAAGACGTTCCGACAGAAAGAGAGTTGGCCCAGCGGTTTGAGGGTGAACACGATTTCCGTCCAGGGGTGCCAGGTCAACAAAGAAGTTATCTTCGACAGAATACGCAGTAGCAATCAGGTTTTGTGCTGGGTTCATGAGCACATCGTGGATGGATCCATTTGGATACGAACGCAGTTTTGTTGACCTATGACGGTGAATAGTTTGTTGCAATGAATTTGGTAGTATTGGAAGGACCTGCAAATCAACAACGCCTTTGGATTTGTTCCAAATGTAGAGATGCCCATCGTTGATGGCCGTCCTCAATTTATGATAGAATCGTGATATAAAGACTGTTTCGGAAGAGTTGATGTCAAACCTGAACCATGAGTGGCCTTTGCCTCTCAAGAGTTGTAGGCGCTTGGAAACCGGAGTGCGATCGTTAAAATGCGTGTTTGGGACAGGGAGAAGTCGCTGACCACCGAGCTCAATGACGTATTGAAGCTCGAAGGATGACAAGTCTGGCGAAGGGCCTTACATACCTGCCTGCTCGACTCGGAGGTCATTTAGTAACATCAAGCAAACAGTGGCTCATGGATGTGCATTGTGCAACGAAGAATGTCTCGCCAAGGAAGCAAGCTCAAAATGTAAGACAAAAGTTCTACAGCAAGAGAGGTCTGCTTTGGCATTCATCATGCGTTTGTCAACTTCGTCTACCGTCATGATGGACATGCAGACAACACGCTCTCCTGCTAGTCAGCGTGATGTAGCAATATCCGAAACTCCGGGAAACCCAGATCCCATTGTCCTTTCGAAGCACTACGAAAAACACAGAGTTCAAACGCCGCCCTGGAAGATCACTTCATCGAGGCACGCCCCTGGTCCAATAGCCACAAAACAGGTAGAACAATAGCCCCGACTCGGTCTTAATGGTGTCCAATATTGTCCTTATAGATTAGCCCCCTTGAAAGAGACACGATGCAGGGTCCGTGGGGTTGCTGATCATCGACCGTACATAGACGGGATAGTATTACACGCAAGACAATCAAGTACACAGTATACTAAAGAAATGCATGCAGCAAATTTTCATTGATGAGTCGTAGTTCGAGGAGAAAAAAAAAGAAGACTACTATAAGAATATAAGCAACTTGAACGAGCACATCAGAACCACACAGAAACAGAACATGGTATATGTTACTTTGATGATATGGCTGAGTGAAGAGATAGAAAATAATCAATGCAATGAAGTGCCAGTGATGCGGGAAGCAATATGAGATGGATGTATATGAATGGTAGATGGTCCATGTGCGAGTCGGCGCGGGCACGGGCAGTATGAAGCGCGAGATATCACATGGGAGTATCTTCGAATTGATGGAGCGGAGAATGCCGCGGTGACTAGATGATCTCTTGATTGAAGCACTTGCGGAATAGCAAAGACGCAGGCCGATGTGAGACAACAAGGGCGTGAAAGCTGCAGAGGTAGGCGAGTATAGTGAGTCGAGAATCATTGTATGACTATGGAGAATTGGAAACCACCTGAAGCACGAGCCCCAAAAGAGATGATACAGACAAAAAATGGAGCATAACACGGAAGAAAGCGGGGCAGTCGGATAATGTATAACACAGGAAAGCAAGATTGATAACATAGTTGAAGACGAGAAGCGGGGCGCTGATGGGTTGTTTTTGGATTCGTTCAGCCATGATCAATGATTCGAGAGTGGTCTTCATTGAGCAGTGGGTATGATCCATTGAGTCTGCACAGGGTCAACGGGAGAATCATCGTGGACCGCAAAAGATGGCTTCCAGCTTGCCGCCACTCGACGCGTTGAGGAGTTAGCAGCACCGGCAGGGGGAACATAACAAGAATGTGCAACAGCGGGGGTATTTGTCATCTGCGTGAAGATCGACATCTGGGTCGATGGCGTGGGCGGAGGGGGAGGGGGGCGCACCTGCGGAGCTGGAGCGTTCTGTAGCCCACCCTCAACCGCCTCAAAGTTGATGAAATCAAGCATTTCCCGCGTGAACACACTAGGCTGGCGCTGGCGTTGTTGCGCGGCTTGGTATGCCTGTAGTTCAGGATTATTGGGCGCCTGGAATAACGATGCAAAATCAAACGAGGCTGGCTGAACGACCGTGTCTAAAGGATTCACAGCACCAGACTCTGTTTCCTGGGTTGCAAAGTCCGCGCCGAAATCAAAATTGTTGAACAGGTCACCTAGATCTAGAGAGTGTGCATCGGGCTGGGGAGCCATGGCGATTTCAAGCTCGCCTTGGGGATGAGCGGTGAGCTCTGCATGGTTTATGTTTTCCATGTTGTACACGCCATTTGTGCTCGTCGACGACAATAGTGCCTGGAGCCCTTCGTACGTGAGGGCCGGCAAATCACCATTGTTGGCAAGTGGTATATCAAGGTTTAAAAACTGAGTGGCGCATGGATAAATCAGTAACAGTGAAAAAATAAACTCTGGAAAATAATGTACCTCAGAATGGTGGAAATCGAACGGGACCTGGGATGAGCTGAAGTCATCCCATTCAGAAGGTTGGTGAGCCGATGCTGAGCCCGACGGCTGTGGAAGAATGTGCTCCTGAGGAGGTTGCCATTGAGGTTGTGCAGTTTGAGGCTGCTGGGATGCCATGGACTGTGTGCTGTACGTGTTTTCTGGTTGCAGTAGCAATGATTGTTGGAATGAGGATGGCAAGACGACATCATTGAGAAGTTGCTGTGAAGGTTGGTATTGCGCGTCTGGGATGGGAGATGCGCGTGCGGAAGGAACTGCAGACGGTTGCATGAGGAGCTCATCAGGTCCCGATGGAGATTCAGATGCAGAAGTCGTGTCATTCGGGGAGGACGCAGCAGACAATGGTGGGGATGGACCTGCGGGTCCGAACTGCACTTCCGGGTTATACACCATGTACTGGGGATGGGGCATGTGAATTGGCATTGATATTGCACTGGGGAGAAGGTAGGGGGCGGTGAAGCTCATTGGAGGCATGTGTGGTGGTGGCTCTTGAGAGGGCCCAGCAGCAGCGTTAGTGCGACCACGAACTTTCTTCTGCGCGCGAACGCGTTCCTTTTCCTGGCGCTTCTCCTCCCTGAGGCGTTCCTTCTCTTCCTTCTTCATCGGCTGAAAGCGATAGCTGGGATATAGGCGCTGATGTTCTGCTTTCTTCGCATCGGCGAGACGCTCGTATTCCAGTTTCACAGCTTCTGATTCGCTTCTCCACATCTCAGAAATGAGCTTAGAAACATCTGCTTGTGCTCTGCGCTGTGCGCCTGGCTGTTCTGGGGGTAGTGACTTGAGCTTATCGGAGCGATACAAGATCCAGGCATTTGGTGGGCGAGGTGGCTGAACATCTTTAGCGCGTGTCTTGGCAGTTGTGGTCGATCTGACTGGGCCTGTCATCGCGTGCAACGATGAGCAGGGAGCGAGAGTGTAGTATAGAGCGTAGAGTCTGAGATTGCGGGGATGGTCGTTAATGTTAAAAAGGTCGTGAGGGAAAGAAAGAAGGTCGCGTCTTGCGGGAAAATGAGTGAAATGAGGTTCCATTTTAGTAGGTGCTTGTGGGTCCATCCTATTGTGGAATTGTTTACTCTATGGACCATGTCAGCACAGCTTCTTCAATCCGCTACTTCCACAACTTGCTCTTTCAAAGGTCAAGCAACAAGAGCAAGGTCAAATCAAGTCCACTTACCACGTTGGAAATCGCTTGGGCAGTCATATAGACAAAGCGGAGTGACACCTGCCACAGACCAAAGCGTTCCGACAAGACGAGCCACTCTCGAGTCCCGGTTTCAGATGTTGCTTGATACCGGATTGTAAAGAGCAAGCGTTTCAAGAGCATGAAAATAGCGGAAAATACTCAAGGGCCACTAGCGTTGTCCAGGCTCGGTGTGGCACCGGGCGGCTACGATCCAGGGACCACCATTGACACCTCGAATTCCGTTCGGATGAATTCTCATTTCTTTCGTCGGCTAACGTCCCCGTTTATTTCTTGCTCTTGGACCACGCTGAGTTGGATTGTGCTAGGAGGAGAGTCTTCTTCAGCTGCATCGCTCTGTACACGTTGCTATTTCAGAAGATGAACCTCTTGGCTTGCCAACCGATACGTTCCTACATGAATCGTGTCAGACGATATCAGCGAAATCAGATTCCTCATCGATTATGTAAATTCGCTAGTGAACTTTCAATAATGCTATCTCGATGGAATATGATTCTAAAAAAATAGAGTAAGTTCAGTTAAAACATATGCTTTTGATACAAATCTCGACCAAGGACTTGTAAGTTGCGTTATGAACAATACTTACAGGTAATGCATGCCGAGACACCGAAACTTGACTCAGTGCGGACATGACCTTCAGACATCATACATGATTGCGAAACCAACCACCGCAGGTTCAGTAACTACCGCCATATCCTCCTCCGTATCCGCCGCCTCCATAGCCTCCGCCTCGCCGCCTCTATTGCCTTTCGCATTCGCCATGTTAACCCTAATGCGGCGACCATCCAGTTCTTGTTCATTCAATTCAGCGATAGCTGCTTCTGCTTCTTGGTTGCTGCCGAAGGTAACGAAAGCGAAACCACGAGAGTGGCCCATCTCATGGTCCTTCATCACGATTGACTAAGTGAAAGGCAGACGTGTAAGGAGCAGGATTACACATAACAAGGTTCAGTCATTGGGGAAGAAAAAAAACGTCGATCTGCCGTCGATGATGCTACGATGGAAGATCGCCTAAGATAAACGCACATCAAGGACGTTCCATATTGTTCAAACGCCTGTGAGGAAGAGAAAATCAGTCAACATTCATCCATTCATCGGATTGCATGAACAGAAATGACTGACCTGACGCAACGTGTCGTGTTCCAACTCAGATTCCTGATCAGTACATCGATATCAGTACTGGCGCTCCCGGGTATTAATGCCGCATCAACGTACCCAACATAAAGTTTTGCGGACATGATGGCGGACGATAACGAGTAATACCCGTCCTAAACTATCAGAGTTCAGCGAGAAGGGATGAGAAACCGGACAGGACCCCCGAAAACCATCCATAAGCTCTGTTGAAATTTACCCGGATTTCGTTACGTACAGTCCTGAGCGATTTTTTTTTCAGGACTTTGACATATACCTCGCAAAAAATCGAAAATTTCGCCTGAGTTGTGATACACAGCGAAAGCAGGACAACTAGCCCTCCTGGTCTTCATCCTTGACCAATGGTGTCGCCTCTCTTCATAGCCTTGATTGCCAATATGATGTGTTCGCGTTTCGTCAATCTGTCGTAGCGTCGAGAGACCGAGGTTTGAAAGTTTTAAGTCTCCGTGATTGTAAATGGAACCTCGTCAAAAACGCAGAGGAATGAAGCCATGGGAAGCAAAGTGAAATGTCTGACTTGTTCGAAGATTTTCGTCGGTATGTATGATATAGCGCCAATAGACGTGGCTTCGGATATCATATTCAGCCATGCATACCGTCCCCCCCTCCTGATTTACTGTATATAGACAAAACTGCTGTTTTCCCAACGTCATGAGCAATCCTACCCCAATGTGAAGTAACAACATACCTCGCGCAAGCATAATCTTGTTATTGAAGACGACAGAGCCATATGTCGTCGCTTTGTTTTCTTTGTTGGGGTTGCAAAACTTCCTTCCCTTGGATAAACCGGCATGGATGCGATCGTTATCAAGCTTATACTTCTTCAAAGCATTTGCTCGTTTTTTCAGAACCTATTGCGAGTTTACATTAAATGTGAGTGGATGCGACCATAAAGTTGAATTAACCGCCTGATGCTGATTAGGGATATTGTGCCATGAGGCAGGGAGATGAATGCGAACGAATCCACGCTCATGCTTGAATCGGGTAGCAGAGTCTTCCTGAATCCTGATCGAGGTTGGAATTTCGTCTGCAATGTCGCGAAAGTCATCCAGTTCGATGGGCGCAGGAATGGGGTATGTTTTGCCGATCCAATCTTCCTTCTTGAAGTCGCGGTCCTCACTATGTCGCCGGAATTGATCTCGTGGGTGCAATTCTCTATTACCAAATCTATACCGGATCATACCATGTAAGTACACTTGTTCTGCGCTGCGCCGCCGATAAATAAACATCTTGCCAAGCGTTGACGTCTAGTGAGATTAAAAATCAGCTCAGGCTACTGTACATGTAACCGATAAACTATGAAAGGAAAGACAGCGATATGGACCCTATATATTGGACCTAGCATTGACCTTGCGAAGATATCAGATTCCTGAACTTTGAATGCGATCTCAATGAAAACATGCTTTTGATACAAATCTGGACCAAGTACTTAAGTTGTGTTATGAACAATACTGTAATGCATGCAGAGACACCGAAACTTGACCCAGTGTGGACACGACCTCGAGACATCATACAGAATTGCGACACCAACCACCGCAGGCTCAGTAACCACCGTATCCTCCTCCCTGGTAACCTCCTCCTCCTCCCTGGTAACCACCTCCTCCCTGGTAACCACCACCTCCGTGGTGGCCGCCTCCATAGCCGCCGCCGCCGCCGTAGCCTCCGCCGCCTCCGCCGCTGGGTCTAGCATTCGCCAAGTTAACCCTGATCTGGCGGCCATCCAGATCTTGTTCATTCATTCCGTCGATGGCTGCTTGTGCTTCTTCGTTGCTGCTGTAGGTAACGAAAGCAAAACCACGAGAGCGACCTGTTTCGCGGTCCTTCATTATGATTGCCTAAACGAAGAGCAAACGTGCAAGGAACAAGAGTGCATATAATGTGTTCAGTCATTGAAAAATCAAAACGGCGATCTGCCATCGATGGTGCTACGATGGAAGACCGCCTAAAATATAACACACATCAGTGACCTGGCCAAATTGCCCAAACGCCTGTGAGGAAGTAAAGATCAGTCAACATTCAGTAGAATACATGAGCACAACCGACTGACCTGGTACAACGAGTCGTCCGTTGTGTTCCAACTCAGATTACTGGTTGGTACATCGATATCGATATCAGTATTGGGACTTCTGGACATGATCAATTCTGTATAGACATACCCAACATAAAGTTTTCCGGACATGATGGACGATAACGAGTAAACCTCCTGAACTATCAG
>PVYJ01004863.1:0-10453 GCA_002995095.1 Rhizopogon sp. AM-2018a | reverse complement strand
TGTTCTCCCAATAGGGTAATGGAAACAACACTAACCTTGAATTTGTACTGTCCAGCATTAAATTCTTGTTCAATCTTCACGATGGGTCAGCTCACATCATCCCCACCACGTACGCACATACCTCGAGATAACGTTCCTCGTTGACGGGTTCGAAGAGGACCTATGAAAAGTGTTATCAAAGCAGTGAGCAACATACATGTGCACGAAGTACCTGATCAAAGGGCTGGAGCAGCCATGGTCGATCTGAGGTAAAGTCTGAACCTTTACCCCAGGTTTGCCATGCTGGAAGTGTGCGCCCAAACAGTTGGTATCCTCCTGGCGAGACGACAGGATAGATGGCCGCTACAGGCCCGGCGATGCCGACCGCTCCCTGCAAGAATATAGTACATCACTAAGTTGAATTCGATAAAACTTACACCAGGAGTGTACGTCCGCGAGGGATTCATTTTTTGCCCGACAAGGCGACATCGTGGGTCAATCTACTCTATTGTGAGCAGGCAAATCATCTTGTGGTCATGGCCTTACAGGAACCAAGAATGGACACGCGAGATAAAATCCGACGCCGAAAACGAGCTTTGTTCTGTTTGAGCACCAAAACACAATGGTCACGAAGGATACATACCCAAGCAGAATCTGTCAGTTTCTGAAGCGCCTCAGTCGCACCACCATCCAAACCATTGTTTCGCGCGAGATAATCAATATTGCTAGGCAAATAAACCGCACTATTTCTGGTAGTCCTCATGTATCGTTGCGATGCATCGCGGCTCCACTGATCGTCGAGCACGATCGGGAATGTAATCTTGCGCCCGGGGAACTGGAGATCTGATGCGGAATCCGGTAATAAGCGATCTACTTCCAATAGGATGGCGAGTACGTCTGCTTGGGAGATCATCAATGGATCGTAATGACACTAACAACAGTTTCGATCAGAACATCTAAATGCAAAACGGAACACACCATTGTGGAGCGAATACATGGAGCGAACGCCCATATGCCATTGACACCCCTCTTACGTACTTCCGATTCGAGGGCATGTACACGTGCTCGGAGAACGAAATCTAGATGCATCTCTCCATATTCTACGAGAATGGCCGAGTCGCCAGCCTGATGTAGTGCCTTGGGTATCAGGTGGTCACTACAATGTATCCGACATACCTGGCGAAATGTTACGGCGGGTCTCGGACTTCCAGATAGCCGCTGATTCATGTGGAGGATTCCGGACAATTCCGTATTTCCAAAGGTACCATCTATCAACTCCGTCTGGGGTTGATATCCGTTGACAGATGCCTGTACGGCTTCAGTCCATCTGACCAAATCTTTCCTACAAGTTTGCGCATCCTGCCACGAAATCTTGCTGAAAGTCACAGTACTACCGGGGCTCAATTGCCCTAGCTTCCACCTAGGGGTCATTCATGTCATAGTACAGTTCATCCGATGCAAGATATCACCTACCTTTCGCCAGTCGCAACGGTGCACAGGCAGACATATCCACCCATGTCGGGTCCTTCATTCGTCAAGATAACGGGAGTATCTCCGTTGACATTGATAGTCCCTAGCGCATATCCGTTATCTAAGATGTTACTCGGATGAGAGCCGCCCTCGCCACCGGTGCTGCGCGCCCAATCGATGCTTTGATTGCTCTCCAACCGTATTCCCATTCTGTTACTTGATGAACTAACGGACCACTTCGTCGAGTAAAACTTGCCATTCCCGTCGGGCGTCAAAAATCCCGCATCGTCGTGTGGTCCAGCCAAGACTCGGATAACCCAATCCTGAGGATAAACTGGAATGAGACTGTCGCGAAGCACAAACGATACAGGACCCGTCCCATCTTTTTCAGATGACAGTGAATCCAAGGCAAGCTGGTCACCGACTCTGAGCGTTCTGCCCTGTGAGGATGATGAGCATAAGAAAAAGCTATATAAATGAGGACTCGGAGTACCTGATAACCTCCGAGACCCATCGACGTTGACTTAGATCCAAGGTATCGCGGCACTTCAGGGAAGCCGCCTCTGATTGCTAGATAGACTCGGAACCCAGGACCTAGCAGGCCGACAATATCGAGGATCGCATTTTCGGGGATAGTGAGGTGAGCCCACATTGACACCTGCTCTCCATTGATTTTGACAGTTACTGGCTTGCCGGTTACCGCTACAATAGTGGGACAGTAGAATTTCAGCTTGCACCCGGCGCCAGGGAGGGTGATGATCTCTAACGCCTCCATCTCTGGTGCATTGCCAACAATTATGTTGGCAGCGCTGAATGCCTGAGAGTCCATGGGGCCGCTTCGCGGCATACCTAATCCGATACGCCTGCCGGGTAGGTCTTGAATAGTCATTTCAATACCAGCTGCAAGGACAGAGAGCGCGCTTGGAAAAGGTTAGACATCGACGGGATTCATTCATATGCAACTGTGCGCACCTTGGGGAGAAACCAAAGCTGTCCAAGAATTGTGTTGTTGCCTTCCCTTGCTTGAAAATATTGCTTTCGCAAATTGAGGCCAGGTAGGCCAGGTTATTTGGCGGGCCAAAGACCTTACAGGCTTTCAATACTCGAACCATTCTGGAAACTGCTTGTTCTCGCGTTGAACCAGTCACGATCAATTTGCATATTAGAGGATCAAAATACGGTGTCACTTCTGTTCCCGTCGACACCTGCAAAGTCTACTTGTGAGGATGGATGCTGACACCAGCCAAATACATACCCAGCTGTCAACTCGAAGCCAATCCTCTTCTGGGAGTTCCACGAGTTGTAGGATACCTGGACTAGGTTTGAAACCTTCGGAGGGGTTTTCGCAGTAGACTCTAGCCTCGATGGCGTGGATACGAGACTCAACAAGGTTCTCGTCATACATAGCTTGCGTCATGCTCTGGGCCGTATAACGGAGACCTCTCGCTTCAGACCGCTGCGCAATTCCCTGTGCAATCATCATTTCTACGAGGTCCAGGTCAGGATGGATAGCCTCTGTGATAGCGTGCTCAACCTGCATGCAGTTCAGTCAGAATATATCTTCTCCTCATCCTGGTTCGCCACGTCACGCACCTGAATACGGGTATTCATTTCAAGGAAGAAGAATTGCCCAGACTCATCGTCCACAAGAAATTCTACGGTACCTGGATCGCAATCAGTATGACATGACCACCAAGTATTATGGGCTATCCAACCTGCGGATGCGTATTTGATGGATTTGCACAGCTTCACGGCTGCATCACACATATCCCTGCGAAGACCTGTGAAACGCCATCAGTGCACTACTCAGTCAACTTTGACAAGAACTCACTAGAACGACTAGTAAAGAATGGACTTGGAGTCTCTTCAAGAACCTTTTGATGCCTCCTTTGAATGCTGCATTCTCTCTCTCCCATATGTACCACATCGCCCAGTCCGTTACCAAACACCTGTTACACTGAGACGCTAGGTGAATCCAAGTTTAACGGGTACTGACCTGTATTTCGATATGACGTGCTGTGGGGTAGTATCGTTCAATAAAAACCCCGCCGTGGTGAAATAGAGACTGAAGAATGTAAGTACATTCAGCTTCAGCAAGTGTGTAGATCATCCTACTTACAGTTGCCCTTTCTTGAGCGCTGATAAAGCACTTTGAGAGGTCATCACCATTTCGACAAACAAGAAGGCCCATGCCCCCTCCACCGGCTGTTGCTTTCAGAATCACAGGGAATCCGATCGTATCTGCTATGCTTAGCGCCTCATTGAGAGTCTTTACGAGACCTTTGGATCCTGGAACAAGTTGCAAGCCAGCATTTGCTGCAAGAACTCGAGCTTCGTGTTTCAGACCCATGATTCGGATAATATTTGGTTGCGGACCGAGCCAAATCATTCCAGCTGCCTCCACAGAAAGAGCAAACTGCTCGTTCTCCGAGAGGAACCCATAACCCGGATGAACCATAGTAACCCGATGCTGCTTGCATATCGAGATGATAGTATCACTTGATAAATACAGCTTTGACTCTGATCCTAGCTGCTCTTTATCGCTAGCGAGATTCTGCAAATGAGCAGCCTCGTCTGCGATAGTAACATGAGGCGAGAGGGCGTCTGATGAGGTGTAAATGGCTAATGTCTCTATCCCCAGCCGTTGAGCGGTTCGAATAATCCGAACAGCAATCTCTCCTCGATTCGCAACCAATAGCTTGTGGCCAGCATATTCACTATTGCCAGTGAGTGTCATGTTGGTGCACGTCGTGACGGGTTTACTGGCAGGTGAAGAAGTTCGTACACACAATAAGACACCTGCAGGCAGTATATATATCTGTCTCAGTATCTAATACTACTAGTCAGTGAAGGGAAGTCTGATAAGACTTGCCAGTGACTGACATCATGTGTCCAACTTGCTCACCACTGACGCCGGAGATGGCCATATGACCGTGACAGAACACCTCAACGGCACTGTCACGCAAGCGTGCGAGCGGCCGACCATCGCGCATCATGCATACCGGTTAGTTGAATGGACGCCCTGATCTAATAGGTCGACGTCGAGCGTTCAATGGAGCTGTGGTTGATCATCGTGATGCCAAGTGATATCACCAGGCGCTACGTACTAGGCTTGTGGCTATTCCGAGTCCTAGAATCATCAACGTTGCAACGTCGAATAATAACTTATGTCCAGCTGGAGAACACCCACCAAGTACCGCTGAAACTGCTCGCAAGTTTAGCTGATCACATATCAACATGAAGGCAGATTGGGGAGCAAATGAGGAGATATTTTTTTCTACTCCGAACACTGTCACGGTTGCCGCGCTGATGGTTGCCTTCGAATTGATGCTTTAAACTTCCGAACTTTATTAAAGGATCCTGGGACACCAGCAAACACCGCCAACGTTCAATTGATATCAGATATTTGAAGCCCCAGTCTCACGTCGACTACCTTTTGAAAATCAATGTGGACGCCACGTCTGTCAGGCATACCTGGACTCGGACTCAGCCTCTTAATCCTGCATTATGCAGGCGCTGTTCTAGCTGCTGGTAATACGACATGTCTTAGCAGCCAACTGGATTGGTACACAACTGCGGTTGGTGAAACGCCTTGTAAGTCCTCAAGTACATCCGTAAAGATTCACATGGCATAGTGCTAATAAGTCAGGCATGACATATCAGCGGCTTCGACAAATATGCGACAGTAACTGTAAGTGTCTCCCAAGTCACTCTTCGTGTGCTCACTGCATGGCAAACAGATCTGGTTGGCAATTTTGCCGCCACCACCCCGGGCGATCATTGTACTGACCAAGTTTGTAAGCTTCGTCTTGTCATACCAGGACCACCTCTCTTGCTAAACTGATGGTTAGCCGATTGCTGTTGCAATTCAGTGTCATTCGCGTTAAGTATGCTTTGCATGAAGTAAGAAACAGTCTTCTCTTTCATAGCAAGTCACTAAGAGTTCTTTGAAGTTGCCAAGAAGATGCCGTAGCAGGCAATGTGGCTGGAATCGACGCCCGTAACATCAATTAGTTTTTTCGTAAACGACTACTCATGCCTCAATTCGCAGTTCCTGGAACTTACACTGCTTATCTCAATAACAGTGGATCAATATGTAGTCCTATCACAAACCAATCGTGAGTACTCGGTAAACCCAGTTGAAGGCAGCGCGCCACTCATAAGTTGCTCGATGTCACTTAGACTTCCGACGACTGTACAGCAAGCTGTCTGTAACTTAAATATCAAAATCGACAATCTTTTGTTCAATAGGTCCTATTGGGCTGATGGATCCTGGTCAGTTTCAATTTACTGTGGAGATCTGGTTCAGTTCTTGGCTTACTCTGAGCTAGGTACTAGTGAGTCAAAGGTCAAAGGGTGCAGCAGCCCATTCCTCACGACGACGTAGTAGATGGACAGCGGACTTTGCAGTAGAACAACAGGCAGCAAACAACAACAATACCTTCACCGTCTGCCCGAACCAAGTTTCACCTTCGGCATCCCTCCCAACAGCTACTAGCGGTACACAAATCATCAGTGTTGGTACTACCTTGGCGGTATCGACCAGCTCTGGGAATATCACTTCATCCACTTCATCCAGCACAAAGAACGCCACCATTGGTGGTGCAGTGGGTGGTGGAGCGCTTGCCATAATAGCAGTGCTCGGTGGTCTTTATTGCATCAGACGGAGAAGGCAGCCTCGCATGATTCAGGATACGCCATCCCCGTTTTTAGGCCAATCCATGGGCGAGCAGCCTGTCTATGGAACATCATTCACAGATACTGAACCAGGTGCTTGCAGTCTCGTCTCATGCACTCACGGACTCACACCATTCCCTAGTAACCGTGCATAGATACAGCAGCTTCAGTCCAGTTCGGCTTGACAGCTCTAGGGAGTCTTCTTTACCGATGATGAGTTCCTTGAGTCCCGAGCGGACCCAATCACTGAACACATCTAGTATTGGCACGTCATATCTCTTGAATGACAGTGTATCGGAAGCAGCACTTTACAGCCGAGAAGACGATGCTGGCACCCTGATTCCCCCAGATGATGCACCTAGAGGAAGGCTTCCGCCTGCATATAATCTATCTTGGGTATCCAGAAATGCACCGCCACGCAGCTCCACTGATGGTAGCTTCCTTTCGTGATATTATCACTCATCGTGCTCACCATGTAATTGCGTAGATCAATCACCATTAGACCAAAATACCCAGACTATGCACCGCGATACCACACGCCCAACAAGAGGAAGTCTTCCAGAGATTCCGCAAGAGAAAAGATCTTCCAGGTGGAGTTCTGGTAGCTGAGCAAACGTATTATATTGTTCATCGTTTCATACATACTCAAATGTCATATGCACTGGTATTTTATCACGTGTGGTGGATCTAATTACAGATGGGAACTATATAATTCTATCATACCAGCTGTCTATCAGCGTGGCCATCAAGTGCACCAACGGGCCGAGGTCTTTCGGATACAGGTCACCTGGCAGTATTTACAAGATACCAACCTTATCAGCGACATTGTCTTGTCTTTACACTGTCTCGTCATTTACCTTTATTGACGTCGAACAGTTAACGACTACGGACTCCGTACCATGGTGAGACCGTTGAAAGCTACCGTGAACTGCGACATGGGGGAGGTAAGCAACATCATTGCAAACACTTCGTTTATCGTGTTAACCGCTATACAAGGGTTTCTCTCTATACACCATGGTGTGTATTAGTTCACAATCGATGGTATCTCGTCTTTTTGAAGAGAGTGCCGAATAGGGAGATGACGAAGGTCTTATGAAGACTATACATTTAGCAAATATCGCTTGTGGATTCCATGCTTCGTTGAGTTCCACTATTAACACCATCAGCTCGTGCCATAACAGTCCTACTCAGTGACTTTTCAGTAATGAACAAGACAGTCGCACTCGCAAAATCCAACAATGTCCTTGCGGGCGCCCACCCTTCCTTGCCCGATTTGCAAGGTTTTGGACGCCGCGAGATGGCAATTGAGCCGGTGAGCTAAGCCATCTCGGTCAACGTCAATCTATTGGAACAATTCATGAGTTGCCAGGACGAGCTAGAATCCTGCTTCATCTATCAGGTCGGTGCATTAGACGGGTTCCTGAAACGCTATGGCCTTCCAATGAATCACGTACGCACTTTTCCTGCACCGATTTATGTAGACCAGTAACTGAGATAGCCATAGATCAAACCTCATGGCTCGGTTTATGGTCAGACGGCACGCTCCATTGACCTCGCGAGGGCAGTTGTAGGTGTCACAAAGGTCTTCAAAGCTAGTGCGGCCGGCCCTCAAGGCGTCGCCTTTATGGGACTCGCCGGAACAGCTCATCAACAAGCTGCGGAAGAGCTGGGCGTGCCGTTTATTGCAGGTCTGTCACTGTCGTACTCATTTGCATGACAATGAGTCACGACGAAAGTTCAGAATGGTTTGCTGACCTTGATTACAACGACAAGGGAAAACTGTTGATCACAAAGTCTGTTTTTCTATCGTAATCAGCCGATGCTTTCATTCACCGGCCTCTTGAACTCCAGGAAACATGATCCTGTACCCATTGAAGTTGTGCGTCAGCGGGTGAATACATTTCTCTGGCTATGGCGATCACAGAGTTCGATCCCTCAGCGCTATGCTCATTTGATTGCAGGTCCAAAACCTTCTACAGCAGCATAAAGTCACTACGGTCGGAGGCAAGTTGCTCGACATTGGAGCAAATGTAAGTGAGGTCTCAATATGCTGCCACTCCGACACTCCGGTGAGCATCTCTCCTTGCAATCGCGTAGCGACAGGTGGTAATCCGGCTATTTTTAGGGCGCGGTTCAGATTGCCCAAGCAGTCAAAGCCTTGGTAGACGAAAGCAACCAGGAAGCTGGTTATGTGTGAGCGGAATGGAGAATCTAATATACTTGTTGAGCATAAGAACTGCTAGTCCAAGAATGCATGTTTTGACAGGCGATAGCTGGGTATATGGTATACTTTAACAGTAGCAGAGTCGAAAGGCACATGAATGGAAATTCATCTAACAGTGTGCAAGAAAAGTTGTGATATTGCGTCACCGCTTGCTGCGCTGGACGCTAGGCTCCCTGTCCGACGAATGTGAGGGAAACTCCCCTTCTTGATATTGTGAACCAGGGCCAACGTTCGGTCGCGAGGGCTCATCTCTGGGATCTTCCCAGACAGGATCATAGGCCGGAGGCAGTCTTCCAGACCCTGAACGTGAAAGGTTTGGAACAGCCCCTGCATCCTCGTGCCTGAGTCCGATGGATGAACTTGCATTCCCAAGGAGATCTGATGAGCTCTGGCCGCCTTCACTAACAGTTGCGGCTGGTGCAGTATTGGAAGGTGATGTCGAGGAGACGTTGCTCGGCATTGGTAGGCGACCCCCTTTGCGTGCATGCACGAACCCATACGAACTCTGGTCCCCTGATGTCGAATCTGGTTTGATCGAGGATTGGTATTCTTTCCTTGACAGATAATGTATCTAAAGACTCACCAGGAACTGTATACGGCGAGATGGCTTCCACTTCAGGTGCATAAGTATTATTCGCATCCAATGAAGCGCGGGCAAGCCTCCGTTGGCGCTGGCGCCAGCGAAGTCTTACCACTGCAGCAGCAATGACTAGCGCTGCTACGCTGCCGATCACAGCACCCACGATTATGGAAATCTTGGAACTCTGCGCAGAACTCGCTGATGCAACTGTCGTAGTTTGGGATGGGGCCGAGGTAGTGATTGTACTGTGGCTGGAGCTGGAGCTGGAGCTGGAGGTTGTGCTTGTTGTGCTGTTGCAGTGGGTATACATGTTGTTGTTTGTTGCCGCTTCGTCCTTGACAGCAGTATTCATGGTGTATACACTTGGGTCTGATTTTAGTGCATCATTAATCTTGTATGTCTGATTTACGTACTAGAACCTGTAATACGCGCCATCTGCATCGGTAACACGCTCGATGAACTGGACACTCACCATGGCCCGTCACTCCAAAAGAGGTTGTATAAGAAATTAGCGAGTTTGATGTCCTTGTTGCAGACTGCCGACTGTATGTCAGTAGGAAGCCTGCAGAAGAGAGCGCCTAAATAATTAGCAAGCGGAACTGAAGTACCACAGGACTTACGATTGATTCGTCCCTGGACTACAAAACGGTCCATTCGGGGCACGATACATCGCGTATGCACCAATACCTAATTAATTAATTAATTTCTAACAATCTGATCAAAACTGCTGAAGTACTACCCGCGTCGATGCCCTGAATAGGCCCGCCGTCTACGTCCCATTGACAGCTTGATGGTAAGTTAGCACAGTGCTGCAAGAACTGATGAAATAAAGGATACTTCATACACAGCATGCTTAGCGCCCACGATATGGAGTTACAGCAGCAACTCTCTACTCATGAATGTAAGCCTGACTGAGAGGAGAGAGACCTGATTGGGACGCACGCAATTGATCGTCACATTGATCACCTGGAGTATTTGCTCGGAAGCTTGGGACTTGATCTTTGGATGGATCGCTTCATATGTTATTTCGTATCTATGAACACAAAAGGAAAACATACAACTGGGGTTGCATATTTGCCTTAGTTTTTGATATGTCTCGCCTATTGAACTCGAAAGAGGTCAAGAATGGGCGAAAAAGAAGAAGAATCTCACATGCAGTCTCTCCAACCGCATCGGTGTACCACTGTGTCATATTCCCTGCACAAGTAGTGTTTCCTGCAGTTGTAAGGTCGATTAAATTCACCAGTAGGACAGCTGCGATGGTGGGGACGAGAATTCGAGGCATTTTAGCTGACACTAGTTGCGAGCAGTGTCGTTTGGAGATTCGAGAAAGTTCAAGTTGGAGAAGGACGACTTGAAGCTGTATGCCATAAAACTATTGTCAAGGCAATTCATCATATGACGTTGTTATTAATTTGTACTATGTATGTATCAGGAACAAAGACCTCAACCGCGGAGTCCATCCGACTCCACTAGGGCGTGACATGGGTGCACCCGGGTGGCACCCGTACCCAATCCGCGGG
>PVYJ01004857.1:31315-47588 GCA_002995095.1 Rhizopogon sp. AM-2018a | reverse complement strand
GGCCACTGCACCAAAGTAGTGGTGGCTAAGTGATGCGCACCATACTTCAAGTTGCAAAGACCTCAGTCCGTCGGATATGATGGCCTTAGATACGTTGGCTTTTACATAACTATCTTACGGGGGCTGAGTTAACGGTTACTTACAAGCAAGGCTTACACAATGCTTACTAATAAGCAGTAAATACGCGGACAGTTCAGAGACCTCACACGCGACTGGGGTGAGACAATCTTTTTATATGGTACTCATTACTAACTACAGTAGATACATTCCTTTAGTTACTGAACTCTTTCAATTCTGCCTCAACCTTTTCCATCCCGACCGCCAGGTCCTGCGCAAGTGTCAGTAGCATAGAAAAGGATGTGATGGGAGAGTCGAGACTCAGACGGTCCTGTTGAAACCGAGATATATGAACTTGCGTCTTCCCCGCCGATAGCCGGTATCTTCAACACTTTATTGTGTAGAGGTTGAGGTCGTTGCGAAATGAGAGGTGCAACGTGTCAGAGTCGTTGTTCCTTCTGTATTAGGGGTAGCTCTTCAAGTTTGAGCACTAAGGTAACTCTTGTACCCGGGCCCATATTCCGCTATTCAACGCAACCCCCTATCACAATCGCAATCATGAGCATCTTGGAATGTACGCACAGCTCGAAGCGACGTGAAACAGCAAAGTGCGCGTAATGAAACTCAACTGTGCACGTCTTTGGCTCATCGCTTTCGATCTTACGAAACACGAGCATGAGGTATTAATCGCTGGCTATACATGGACACTTCCATTTAACGTGATACCCTGATCAAGGCGCTGCAGTTGCACTATTCCAACTTTCAGCGCTCAGTCATGCATGCCATACCAAGGAAAAGGTGCATCGCACCATTCGCGGACATGAATAGAAGCGCACACCAGTGTACCTAAACACCATACACACCGCTGCGAGCGCCTCCCCAGAAGCACAGTGCTACACGCTGCATGAAAGGGTCATATCCACCGAAACGCGTCTACCACGCGTGTGCTTCGGCTCGTGAACAACATGTGCCCAAAAGCGAGGTGGAATATGCGCACATGCTTATAACCCGACCTCCCTCACCACCAACGTCCCTGGGTACTGAATTCCATAGCCATCGCACATGAATAGACTCATCAACCCAGAAAGGCGTCAAGACGCTCCTCCACCCACGGACCCCGCCGTACGGCCACAACAACAAGCCTTTGAATCGCAGCCAGTGCGGCAACAACAACAGCAGCAATTCTTCGAATCGCAGCCAGCGGCACAAGCACCAGGTTCGAACCATGCACCAAAAAAGACCGTGACTGACAGACCTCATCACCGTCATAGATCTCCCACCCAAAAACGACCCCAGCAGACAACGCGCACTACCCGAGCAGCTCCCAGAAGACTATGAGCGCGAGCGTGACCAGACAAGGCAGCGCCCATACGCCGCTGAGGACCGAGGCAAACAACGTGCGCCACCACCCGAGTCCATCGCCCAAGACCGCGAGCGCACCAGACAACGTCCATCCGCCCCCGAAGACCGCGGAAAACAACGTGCCGCACCAGAACTCGTCCCCGAAGACCGCGACCGCAACACCCAAAAACAACGTCCATCAGCCCCAGAAGACAGAGAAAGAGGTAAACCACGTGCGCCCGCCGAGACCCAATACAATGAGCGCTCCCCGCTCTTCACGCGGCCCAGCTCCCCTCACCCATTGTACGCAGCTGCTGCGGGTCCGAGCTGCGGGTACGGCTATCACCAGCCCTCGCCGACTGACTCGGATGATATCGTCCTCACGGATAACCGCTCCCAGCCCCCGCCCCAGCACCAGCACCAGGCCAAACCAGGCTTCTGGGCCCGACTCACGGGTGCCATGAGGGATAGGGACGAGCCAGAGCCAGACGAGCACACGCACGTGCGCGGCAGGCTCCCCCCACAACCCGCCCGTCCCAACATCCTGCTCTTCGGCTCGCACGGGGCGGGAAAGAGCTCGCTTATTAATATGCTCGCTGGGCAGGAAGCCTCACGCACATCCGACCAGGGTCATTCTGCGTTTGCGTTCAGCGGGTACGCTATCGACGTGGGCGGCAGGGAGGTGGTGTTGTGGGACGTGGTGGGGCTGCGCAAAAAGGATGGGGATGGGGAGGCGATTTCGGATGATGCTGCAAGGAACTTGCATTATTTGATACAGAGGCTGCATGGAGGCGTCAACCTCCTCGTGCACTGCGTCAGCGCTACGCGTCCGAGCGACGCTGTGGAGGTTGATTACGAGGCCTTCTTTCGCATCATCGGAAGTAAAAAGGTGCCTATCGTGCTCGTTGTGACGGGGCTAGAGGACCAGGATCCAATGGAGGGATGGTGGAAGATGAACGAAGCAGAAATCAAGAAGCGGGGGATGTCGTTCGACGGGCACGCTTGCATCACCACTATCAGAGGGAAACCGCTCAAGAACGGTCCTGGGCACTGGTACGACGAGCAGTATGAGCAATCCAGGCTGGCTGTTAGGGAACTGATCAAGGCTAAACTCGGTGCGGCCGTCATCATTCGGGAGGAAGGGAAATTGGCAGAGTTGAGGGAGCTCTTGCGAGAGCAGAATGCGATGGCGGCAAGCCAGAATGGTGATAAAGGAAAGAATGGGTGGGGTGCAGGAATATTTGGCAGTAGAGAAGTGAAAAGCGGGAACGGAAGCACACGGAACGAGGAGTGGGACGACGACACAGCCGACAGAATAGAACGAGAGGGCAGGACAGCATCATTAGCATTGCTGGGTGGGTTGTTTGCGGTATTCATTGTCCTACAGTCGGGTATCATGAGTTGTATCTGATTACGAGGCATGGGTGGTTCTATCATATGCCAATCTCACTCACTGATTCATCACACAAAATTTATGCTCGAGAAAGCAGAAGAGTTCATTGGAAGCGACCGACCCATCTGAGTAAGGGATTATACAAGACAATAATTTAGTACAACAACATACACACTCTGCATCTATGGGCCACACGCAATAAAGGTTGTGCATGAAATGTTCACGCATACTGCATAGAACCTAGGTCAGCATTATGAACCAAGGGACACGAACGAACAACTCACTCTTGTAAAGGTACCCATGGTCATAAACGTTTCCTTCCTAGGAGCATCATTCTTCCCCCGATAAAGCGACTTGACCGCGTCGCTCATCCCAGCTTTCCTCTTCGCCTCTTCAGCAGCAAGACTTTCAGCAAGAGATCGCGATGCCGCAGATATCTTTGGATTCAAACCCGGTGCGGGAGAAGGTGAGTGATCCTCTGGAGAACCTTTCTTCTTCTTCGCAGCGGCTTCGTCAACATCTGCACCAGCCTTGCGTTTCTTGGACTTCTTCACCGGCTCTCGTGAACGACGAAGCTCCATCACGGCACGCATACGTTCCTCCTCTTCCAAAGACGGATTTAGCATGAGAATATCAGACGACTTGGAGAATTTAGTCGCGCATTGTGGGCAGACTTCCAGCTGCTCGTCCTTGGCAGATGGAGAGCCATTGCTCTCGTCAGCCGTAGCGTCATTTCCGTTATGAGGAGATGATGAACCAAGGACGGTACGCAGGCCAGACTGAGAGAAGACGCATCCACAAGACAAGATGTAGACGAATGGCTGTCCGCCATTCATCTCTTTGAAGGTGAGGGGGCACACGAAGCGGGCAACATCGGCGGATGAGTCGGGAGGAGGAGGTGGAGATCTTGGGGTGAGTTTGAGGACTTTGATATCCTGTGGAGTGATGAGTGAGTTAGTAAGAGTAGAGACAAGAACGCACCTTCAATGAACGAATGTGTCCACATATCTTCCCTCCATCTCCATAGGCAGTCTTATCGAGTAGATACTCGATAATAGCATCCTTGTTATATAGTTTTCCGAGAGCACAAGACACGATGGGTTCTTGCAAAGGACGCTACGAAGATTGTCAGATATTGAGGGAGCACGACGAGATTGCAAGTGCTCACCTTTGAAAGAGCGCAGAAAAACCATCTTGCACGGGTCTGATTGGCCTTGTCAGCTTGTTCTGCCTTTGGCTTGTTTCTTACGAGGTCCCGTCTGTCGGGAATGCTGCCTCCATCATTGCCCATGTTGGTGGTACAAGTACAACCTTGTTGATGAGTAAGCGTCAAAGTCATCTCCCTTTGAGCTTCATCCACGACAAGCGTCGTTTGCCTCGAGCCTGCCCCGAAGGCAGCGCAATGCTGCAGGAACTCTCTCATATGGACCGCATCACTCAACTCCAAGATGAGATCCAACGAGTAAGCCCCCCTCTGAACCCCTCCTACAACAACTAACAACGGACAGCTCCTCACCATTATGTCAAGTACCATAGCCTACCTCACCGCCAGATCTACATTCCTCCAAGTCAGCGAGGAAATACCCATCACCAAAGCCCGCAACCCAGATAAATACGATCCCCCAGAACTCTTTGAAGGTGCGCGTCGTTCCGCGTATTTGCCACTAAATTAAATCATGCGCCAGCCAACAAGAAGGAGCTCGTTCAAGACCTTATCGTCAAGGCGAAGCAAATCGAGTATCTCATCCAGTCATTACCCGTCCCCGAACCAGAAGAGGAGCAGGTCAGGCGCGTGGTCCTCGTACAGGTCATGCATATCTGACTCTGGAAACAGGCCAACCGACTTCAAGGCTTGGAACAAGAAATGCAAGACGCAAACGAAGAATATATCCAGGCCGTCGACCGTGCCAGTGAGCACATACCTTTATCTCTCCTTTGTAAACTGCACACTTATGCACCTGTGCCTAGAGCACCTCCATCGGCAAATCTCTGAATTTCTTAGGACGATGTTGGATAATGCAGACGGTCCTTCTTCACTCAATGTCGCTGTTTGAAGCCTTTACTTGTGGAATTCAAACTCTGCTCAAGTATAACGTCGAGCTGAGCTGCACTATAACTCCCTCGGAGTCGCCATCGACCCGCCTCACATCTAGCTGATCTAGGCCAAGCCAACCCTCGTTCTCGAGTACGCACCTAGGAGCCATACTAGCGTCAGGATGTACGCGCACAGTAGTATCACGTCGTCATTACACACGATAACACATACTGCAAATCGATATCCATCTGTCTCAAATACTCCTGCCCAACAAGCCTCGCACCTTCGCACGAAAGCTCCTTCATTTTCCTAATCCGCAGGATAATAGCATCCAAGTACTCAGTGCTTCCGGTCTCCCTTGATGTGTGTCTGCATCTACTTGTTTTCCTCGAGCTAATTGGAGCGAACCGAATCAGAGATACAATTTGTTCCGGAAGGAACTCTTTCGTTAGGATGGAGTCGATAGGCACCAACCTCAAGTATATCAGTGGCGAGACCTATCGCGGATCGAAGTACCGTACCATCGCGTCCGCTGATGTGCTACCGAGCAAAAATTAGGATAGAGATGAGGATATCAAATACGGCGTGCGCTCAACTATGAATGTTTTCGGAGACAAGATCCGACCTATTTCTGCTATGATCTCCTTCGGTTGTTCTATTGTGTCATACGCTGGGATCTGTAACGAACATGGCTACGCTACATTGGTGTAGCCCTTGGGGCAATTCACCTTACTTGACTCCTCGCCAGGATACTGAGGTAGTCTCTGTGTTGAAAAGCGAAAACTGCATGATAAACGATCCAATTCCTGTGCAAGCTAGGTCTCATGAGACTTTTATCGCGATCTTGTTATGCTTAGCTTCACAGTCGTCATTTGACAAAGATAGGGAGCATTGACTGATAGATATTATTATGCAGGAATATATAGAGAAACATACTAACAAAGAATGAAACCAATAGAGATGGCAAACTCATTGTTCAACCGGTAATATACCATAGACGTGTCTTACACACGCGACCCTATTCATACACACGACTCATGTCTTACGCCACATAAACATACAAATTCATATCATCCTCATCCCGCCTCAAATACTCCTGCTCAACAAGCACCGCAATCCTCTGCTTAATCACGCTGACCTCGGGCACGAAGTGGCCCTTCACAGCATCGATCGTCTCGTTCTTCAGCTGCTCGTACGAAAGCTCCTTCTTCGCTTTCATAATCCGCACGATGGCAGCATCCAAGTAGTGCTTCCGGTCTCCCTCGATGTGCGTCTGCGTCCGCTTGTTTTCCTCGGGCTAATCAGCAAGGCAGCGGATCAGAGACGCACTTATTTTTTCCAGAAGAAGAAGAAAAAGAAGGGCTCACCGTCTCTTTCGCCTGGATGGAGTTGATGTGCACTTTAGCGCGCGAATCGGTGAATTCAGCATTAAAATAGAACACGTCGTCATCATTCACTTCCTTCCCCACCGGCCGCTTCTTCAGTACCTTCTTGTTCGCGCACGCAAGACTCTGCAGCGTCCGCTTTAGCTCCGCATCGTCTGTGTTGTTCTCTGGTGTCAGCAACTGATGTCAGCGTTGTACGAGAATGCGACTTGCCCATACGCGTCGCTTCTAGAATCTGTCTGTATCCGACGTCCGTCTCCTCGTTGAAGAGAAGGAGCACGACGGCTTGGTATAAACTGACTGTGAGGTCTTTGGGTCCAGCCGCAAACCGCGCCTTGAGCGTAGCACTCCCGAGCGAATGATCCCAATCGAGTTTATGTCCTTGATGTTTGAGCTTATAAAACGCCGTATAATCGTTCAAATCCGCTTGCATCTGCGTATTATTACGCCCTGAGTTTAGCTGGACGCAACCAGTCCATCATCACTCACAGAAGGAGGCAAATCCACGTCTTTCTTCCGCGCAGCGAACGGCCAGACGCTGCGCTGCAGAACCATAACAGAAAGCTTCTGCGCAGGACTATCGTCCTCAATACGAGCGTGGTGCTCACGCATACTATCTCGCGACAGCGCAAGGTCGTTGAACATATGATCGCCCATCCCAAACTCCGGATCATACACTGCGAGAACATACGGTCAGCACGAAAAGGCGCTCCACCACGATCACGCCACATACTCTCTTTGAGCTTCTTCAGCATGGCTTTCTCGAAATCATCCGACGCGCTGCGTTCGAGCAACAGCCTCTTTGCCAGCGCGCGATGATAAAACGTCCTGAAGACATCCTTGTCATCCGTAAACCTGTACAGCGCAAGGGCAGCATCTAGCAGGGCCTCGAACGCAGCATCCGACATGCCTCGCTGTCCGTGGCGCATGAGCCTATCGACATGCTTCGCAATCAGCTCGGCAGGCTTATTGCGCCGCGCCTTGAATCCCTTTGCGAACGCGTCGATGAGCGCATATGCAAAGTCTTGATTGGTTTGGTTCGTGGGGGGATCGACGAATGCCTCGCTGAGCACCGTGTCTGTAAAAGACTTGAATCGGAGGAGACGGTCGACCATTTCGTCGTCTTTGGACGCATCTTTGACGATATCTTGTACTGTTTTCTGGAGTGGAGCATCCGTGTGTCAGCTGTGCGGGCTGGGAGAACGAGACGAAAGAGCCATGCCTGGATGTAGGCCTTGAACTCCCGGCAGAGCACGGGCAGACCATCTACCGAGGAAAACGTCGCATATGCATGTTTGAGTTTAGCCGTTCCCTGTTGCTCCATGAGCGGTCCGACAACTGAAACGATATCGTTTAGACCATGGATGACTCGGGAGATGGAGACGCAACCGACCTTCTTTGGCCATCCACTCCAGTCTCCCCTCATAAAGTGCACGGATAGAGGCGTCCTTGACGAGCGCGACCGTGCCATCCAGCATGACATCCCTCGCTCTACCTTCCTCCTCGTTGCTACGCTCCTTGCAGTGTGAGAGGAACTCCTGTGCGCTCACCTCCTCTACCTCGACTTTCCGACGTGACTCTGTGGAGAAGTATACCTGAGTCTGCTCGACGAAATAATGTTCGAATAGAATGTCATATATGTTGTGCGTGACGAGGTGAGAGACGAGCGCTTCGAGGAAGGGACGGTGGATGTGTACTAGTCTGCTTTGATGAGTGAGCGCATTGTAGGTCTATAGATAGTTCATACCTCTCGTTCCTCTCCCATGTAACCCAAGTGAGGATTCCTGTTCGAAGCCTGTGAACAATAAGATCGCCAAAGATGCGCTCTCTGAAGAGCTTAAATGCGAGATCACTGAAGTTCTGAGGGTCAGCATACGAAATAGAAATACCTCACACGAGGGAGGACGAACTGAGTGGAAATAAGACTGGGATTCTTGAGAACATAAGCACGATCTAGATAAGTGAGGAGTAATTGTAATAATGCCTTGAAAAGAAGGATCAAGGAATCAACTCATGGGGGACGACTGAAATCGAGGAGCGATCACTCACCACTTGCGCTTCGAACCACGCGCACGTCTCGACAAACTGGCCGATCCACTCTACCGGTTCCTTGTTGGCGGTCTCAAGCTCTCGCGCAAGGCGAGTGACGCATTGGTCGATTTCGGCCTTGAGCGTCTCATACAACATCTCGCCTCTCCCAGCAATGCACACCACGCCCCGACAGGCAGTGTAGATACTCTCATACGTCGCTGCGAGCTCATTAGATCCTTTGGTCAACAGCTGCCTGATACTGTGTCTGAGCAACACAGACGAGCGATCATACACCTTGGTGAGCGCGGACCCGACGATACCGCCTAGGTTGCATTATGTTATATATCAGAATTCGCTTATAAGAACCGTGAGGAGAAGGATGGAAGGACAAACCTGCGAAGCCATGGACTTGGATTTTGATCGGCCCAGTTCTGTCGGGGTTCTTGCCTTTGAGACGATCGCGGGACCTAGAAGCAGAGCCAGAATCAGAGTCGTTGTCCAAGCGGGGTGTTTTGCGTGGATGGTATGCAGACTGGGCGTCGATGTCGACTGCAGAGGATCGGTAGGCTGTGAATGCCTTGGAGGACTCTGGGAGGGTGAGCAGGCTGATGAAATCAGTCATTGTTGACACGAGGCAGAGATGAGGCTCAGAGTCAACAGTTGTCCGAGTCTTCCCCGGGCCATTCACGTGAACCACCTTAGGACCTTCTGATTTCATAGGAGTTGGATGATCATTCAAGCTACAATAAGGAAGCCCCACAACGCCCGCGGAACTAGTATCTCTAGATTCTACATAACCCCCAGGGGTACACAGGGTCGAGAACAGGATACTAATTACTGTAAGGGTCGTTCTGGGTTGTTCGCGTCTCAAGTCTCCTAGTAGCCTGTCTCCAATTCTAATACTAGTTTAATGCGCCCTGCGAACACATGCTATGATATCTATCCACGGCATTGGAAGTCGTCTCAGGCCTGTCAAGTTGAACAAGTAAATAATTTTGTTGCATTGTGTGGAATACAAATGAAGATACCAAATCACATCAATGAGAAATGCAAAATGCAAAATCGTCAGCGAAACGAACGTACAAACGAAACCATAAATCAAACCGAAACGGTGGGTGCGAGCAACATTAAAATGAACTGGTATAGTACACAAAGTTGCACAGCAGCTTGATCAATGATACCGAAGACTAGAGAAAAAAAACATACAACAACGCGACAAATGAAGACAACAACACTCCTTCACGTTAGGTAAATGAGTGATGAACCAACTAGTCGTTCAGGTCATGCGGGTGCGGGCTTACTACATTAGATAAGCCGGCGAAGAAGGAGTTCTGGCTGGTTCTGCGGCTTCTTGGACATCCGTGCCTCGTCGTGTGGTCCAAATCACCAAATATCGCGGTGAATTGAATTATAACATTATTTCGCGGATCTTGGTAACGGGAGAAGGACATTAGCATTCGTGCGAAAACCTCCCGATCCGAGAGGGGGCGCTAAGTAGTATAACTCACATTCTTGCTGATGACGGCACTATTATTTTCAAAAGAACCACAGAAATAGGACGATTATGTATTGGGCAGATAGGAGAGATTGGATTTGAACGGCAAAGCAAAACAATTCGAGTATGCAAAATTGTGTGCCCCGACATCCAAGATGACGATAGAGTATGTGTTTGCAGTAGGAGAGCGAGATGACGTTGACGATGAGATGGATGATCGGATAAATGGAGAAACAGAAAAAGAAACATCAAATCAGTGCTGCGACTTCGAGATTGGATCGGAGAATGATGCTATGAAAAGAAAGAGGAAGGCGTGATGGGAAATAGATGAGCGTACGATTGAATTGACATTAATCAAGTCATTGGCAGGTGGGGAAGGATCAATAGAAGGAAGAACTCACTCTGCAAAGTAAGCGATTAGCGACTCGATCTTAATAATATTAACATAGAGACGAACCTTCAACAGCAGCCATTACTACTCGTAACATCTCCGTATCCGTCGCGGTCGTTACACTTTCCACAGTTAAAGGCCGCACCCTCCAAAAGGAAGGAGAAGACGTACTGGATATAAATTTCGCGTTCTTTAGAACGTCCGGCCTTGTGGGCCAAGCGCGTGAAACGCCGCTTAAAATAATCTCGTCCAGCTTTGGCTTCCCCTGGTTCACCCTCGTAATCCTGGAGCACTGTAAGTATGAAAAGCCGGCCATAGAAAGGTGACTAACCGGAAAGAAGTTTTTGATGTCAGAATGGAGGATCTTTTTTCGGAATAGATCATCCTTGTTTAGGAAGAGAATCTGATGGCACCACGTGGGTAAGGCTTTTATTAGGATCGCGAAGACACATTGACGTACTATTGATGTCTGCTTGAACCATTGCGAGTGGCATATTGAGTCCCATATGGTCATGGCATCTTGCATTTGGTTCTATAACAAGGGTTCGTCAACGGGAAAGTGAGGATAAGTGCGAGAGAACTCACCGCATCCCGATCCTCGACGAGGCATTGATCATACCCACTTAGACTGACCAGAAATAGAATGCTGGTGACATCTTGGAAACAGTGAATCCATTTTCTCCTCTCGCTCTTCTGGCCACCAACATCGACCATAAGCATTTCGTGGTCTTTGAGGTGAAACGTTGTCTCAGTTATCCCGATAGTGCGAGCTCGACACTGGACAATATCCTGTTCCGTCGGTTGATATGAGGGATCAAATAACCTATCCAGGTCAGGGAAAAAATACGATAGGCTGGGTAATGGAATTTGTAAGATGGACGACGCAAGGCACAAAACACGCGGCGTACTTTTCGGGAAGAGCGGCCTCATTCCCTCTCCCATATGCCTGTTGGACCCCGGCGTCGGCCCAAAGATATTTCAGAGGGTCGTGGTATGCGACAGGAAACGGCTCGTGTTCACGAATATCCCGAGCATTCTGGATGAGTTCCACGTGTGGTAGGTGCTCCTCCGCAATCTCAAGCCCCATATCCTCCATGGCATCGAAGACGTAATTCATTCCCGTGGTGAGATTATTGAACACTAGTCGACGGTAACCCTCGATTTCACCTGCAGAGAAGGGCACCTGATGAATCAGTCGCATTTGCTGCGAAAGAAGATTCGTGAACGAATGCAAAGTCAACTGAGGGAGACCTTACCTTGAGAATGGTCGATTTTCCTGAGTCGCCAGAGCCAAGGAGAAGAACCTAGGAGTTATGCATAAGGACTACGACATGTGAGGATTGGGTATTAGGCATACTTTGACCTGGGCGGACATCTTGGACTTTGCCTGTGAATAGACAAGGTCAATATCGTGTTGCCAGTGAGATGAGGGCGAAGTTCATCATGGCATGAAAGGTGAACTCACTTCCTTGAGATATCTCTCTGCTTCCTTGTGCTTCCGCTTATCCTCGTCCGTGACATCCACTATCCCCCCTGATGACATGCATGCCCCCATAACTCTACAAAATATGGACAAAGCTGGACAGAAAAGAACGCAGGCCCTAAGGCTATGAATCAGGATACAAGTGAGGAAAATATGGACGGCGAATGAGAGTCGGGATTATCACACTGCAGCAATGTGGTGTGTGAGTTGGAGAGATATCAAATGCCGAAACAAGTATCAACAGTGATCCGTGTGTGATGGATGTTTCACGCCAACAGAATGCTAGGGAATGACGACGTCCTAGCACGAGCACAGGGAGGCTCGGTGAAGCTTGAAGGGTCCCTTGGAGACGATGGATGGACCAGATGAAAATGTTGTCAAACCCCCGGCGAGTCGGGAGTCGGCTATAGTCTTTCAAAGCCAGCTATTTTTTACTCCTAATCCCCTTTATATAATCATTTATTTCAATACATGCGACTCTGGTCACTGCAACCTGGTTTCTAACTCATGGAGCTCTTTGGATTTGAATGCGTCGATATCTAAAAGGCTAAATCCCCCTACAGTGTGATAAGATCTGCTAGTACAAAACTCTGATCATGAACTACTAGATTGAACTATTACACAGAGCCTGGGAATCAAAAATCCCCTCAACCAGGCTTCCGACCATGACAACACGGCTACAGGACTACTCATACGTGGCTACTCCAGCCACTGCAGCGTGAGGAGGCGATGGCCGCACCTTATATGGTACAAGAATAAATGCTGGCTGTGCAAGCCTAAGAGAATTGGGCTAGCGTTCAAAACACCCCAGAAAGTTCAATCTTTTTGTTGATCGTCGAAGCGTTTGCCTGACTGGGAATAGAAGGGTATTTGAAATGTGAGGCGCCACTGACGGCCGCCCCATCACTACTAGTGCGCAGAACCTGATGCAGTCTAAGTGCTGACTACTCACAGGGAAAATCATCTCCCCATGGAAAAGAGCTACCATATGACACTTTGTCTATGAGAAGTACTAATGGACACGCGTCCCACGATGTATAGGCTATCGTAGCTCTCGCGGGACTCCCAAGGAGTCCCATGAGCTGGCCCTCTGAGAGCTTTCTCGGAGTCCGATGAGAACGGCATCAGTATATAGCGGAATGAATGCCGCCCTACGCTGACGCAACGGCGGGGCGGAACCATCCGAAATACATAGGCCCCATGGCCCACGGGAGTCGGGACTGACCCTGCAGTAACGACCTGGAAGCTAAGTACTTCGCTTAATCACGCGGATATGTCTGAGGATGCTATAGGACAAATGTCAACATGTCAGCGACAATTTAATGGCATTAGCATGACAGCCCAAGTCAAGGGAACGCATGAAGCCTTCCTATGGGCGCCCGGTGGTCACGTGAGGTTTATCAAATGAGCTGAGTAACGATTAGTAGTAGTATCTGCTTGTCAATAATAACTATGCAACAGATACTTACCGGCGTACCGGCGGTACCGCGCTTCGCTGCAGTAATACAGTGAGTGATCCATGGATTAGGGCCCATCACCATGGGTCATTACGGGTCATTGCCCACTGTCACTGGCTCCCCTTGTCTCCCCTCACGGTGACAAACCCACTAAAACCCACTATATCCAGTTGTTGCACTCCTCCGGCCCGAGCCAAATTTTCAAATAGATGCAGGTTCAACCATCCAATTACATAATCGGAACAGTTAGCGCTGTGCCACCGAATAAGCGCTGAACACTGCGAAACGTTAACAACAGGTTAGAAAACAGATTAGAGCTTGTCTAGATGGGGTTTTTGGAAAATTCCAACTAAAGTCCCCGAGTTCCGCGGAACCAATTTGCCTGAGTTCCGATCATGTTCAAAGTTGAAATCTACTATTGCTCACGAATTCCACACCCGAAGGTAACACATTTTAGGCAGAAATATACCGGCAGAAATGCAAACAAAACCTTCAAGAGAAAAGATGCATGTATAGGCTCAGGCTAGTGATGTGATGATCCGAATCAAGCCACCCCAAAAGACGGCGTTTACACGCTGTTTTGAAGTCGCGATAGCATATGCTCAAGAACCACCACTCTCCAAATCTACATTTATTTGCCTTAGGCAGGCAGGATGGGCAGGAACGCTCACATAAGTAAAATATATCATTGGTTAACGCAAATGGAATCAATAATCTCATGTCCATTGAACAGGGGCAGACCCAACGTGACGACTGAATAGGCGGCAGCTGAGACTGAGAGTCTCTGAAAAGGCTATCAGCTGTTCCGGGAGTTTAGCGCTGATGCTTGACATGCAGTGACGACTCCCTCACACCCACTGGATCACTTCGTTCCTCAAGGTCACCGTTCGAAGCAGGCGTGATACGAGCATATCTTGCAAAAAAATCCTTGCATATTAACACCCCCCTGTGATGCTCCTACTTATTGTTCTGTACATTAGAATCAGGATATTGACCGTATGCTCTTCCGAGTGGATCGTGGACTAGAATCCATGGTGTCCATAGCGTAGCTACAACTCTCATCGAAGGCATTCGCCTGGACTCGTCGAGCGAAGGTAGGTCCCCCGATCGATAATGTCTCAAACTCGGTGTCTTCTCCGTGCGTCAGGCCAAGGCCGATACGGGCGATGAGAAGAAGAGGTGCCAAAGTCTAGAAGGATGTGAGACTAGAAAGAGGAAGAAGCATAAAGTACCCACAGCAATCTGGATACCAACGTTGAGCGCCACGATACCGCCTAGGTTGCTAGACATCACCAGAGCGCTCAGCACTATGATGCTGCTGGTATAGAGCGCACCGGACTCCATGACGGTATACACGGCAACTTTGTAGGTATTGTGACCACCGGTCAAATCAGACACAGTTCGACCCGCGCGCCAAAGACGAAATACGATTCCGGACGTGACACCAACAGTGATAACAAGATCGAACGCGAAACCAGCATTCACAAATTCGCGGGCACGATGTGAGAACACTTGACCGGACCGAAGTATCAGAGCCCAAGCCGTAACAGTAGTAGCTATGCAAGGGAGAGGGTAATGTTAGCAGTCAATCTGATAGCGACTTAACTTAGCAAGCATACCGGTCTGTGCAGCTTGCAGAATTAACTAGTGACACCGACATCGATAAAGAAGTGCAGCTCGTAGGATGGAAATAGATCTTACCATGACAATAAGGATCCATTTTTTATGCCAAACCACATAAAGCCTCCAGATCTGTTGTCGCTGGTGTTAGGCCGAACACCTCCACAAGCCGGGAAGTTACTCACTAGCATTAAATTCAGAGCGAGTCCCTGACAGAAGGAACGCTAAGCTGCGATTCACGAGAAAAACACGATACTCACATTAAGAACATACAATGTCCCCATTATGAACGACAAGAAAGTGCTCCTGAAGAGGTACAGGATACTTCCATCAGGGACGGATGTTATAGCGGGGTTCGTGAAGGCCTGCAGAGAACGAAAGAGACAGAGGAAGTTGTGTACTGTCGCAATTGAAATGTGAAAAATGCATGAAAGAAGAATGATCCTGATTCAGAGATGGCTTAGGTGAGTACTGGGCGAATGATTCGACAAGCAATTACTAAGAACCAATGTGCCTTTTTGTTACGATTCAACAGGATATACATACACATGCCAAAAAGCATGCAGCTGGTGGTGTAAATGAGCCTAGTTAAAAAAAATTCCCTTCCACCGAGTCATTGGCAGAACTCACTTAATTCCTTGAGGCGGAATATATAGTATCAGCACCCAACCTTACGCTGCCGAGCAGAAGGATGCATACCGTAAATTATAGACTCTAACCATGCTGCAGTTATGAACATGCGGTTGATGGGAGGTAGTGCCATTATTGTCGTCTGGTGAGCAGAACGACCGGTTTGCCGAACAGCTTCATGAGCTGGTATTTCAGAGACGTAAGATGCTTACAAAGCGCATGCCCCAGGGCTTTTCTATGATCGACGAAGTGCCGCCGGCACTACGAGTATGAGAATGACATGAGGAAGGGATCCCGCCCCTAATGTTCATGTCACCTGCTCATGGGGTATCAATATGTAAGGTACTGGATAGGCTTCCAGAATTCTGGTTAGATCGGAAAGAGAGAGAGTCTCACAATACATCGTCTTGAGCGATCTTGAAAAAATCTCATGTCAGTGTTCTATGACATGATATTTCATTTTTCTACAGCCAAGCTCAAAATCATTGCCAATTCTTTCACTGAAGCTGTATCATGAAACATGCGATATGGTCCTCACTAAAACAAGTTGTAGGAGGTCGTAGTCATGGCAGAAGGAAGAAACGCGATAAGCGCTGAACAGAATCTTTACTTAGAAAGTCCTCCTTTAATCTAGTAATATAATCAAAGATCACTGCCGCTACTTCTAACTGATTCCAGGTCGCGTCAGTGGGCTATACCCCGAGAACTACCACCCTCTCGCATCCGAAATTCGGGTTCTTTGCCTCCGGTGGGGCGTCATGAAGGGCCTGTCAGTTTTTCCGGAGTCCGGACTGGAGCCTGCTGGAGCTTGACAGGTAGTAACAACTCTCTCTCTCACCCAGTGATGATGATGATCGTTCGATAACAGAGTTTCATTCACATAATTATTAAGTACAGGGCAGCATGAGCATGCAATGTAAAATCCCTACTTTTTAACATATCTACCTCCTCACCT
>PVYJ01004857.1:21271-31303 GCA_002995095.1 Rhizopogon sp. AM-2018a | reverse complement strand
CTCTACCATGCGAACCTTCTAGCCATTCTTCTTCACACCAGAGTCATGATATGACCGTGCGCTCTTCTGAGTTGATTTCGAACTAGAATCCACGGCGTCGATAGGGTAGGTGGAAATCTCCTCCGTGATATTGACCTGGACAGGTCGAGCGAAGGAGGGTCCCGCAGCTGACAATGTCTCGGACTGCTTCGAATCTCCGTGCGTCATGCCAAGGCCGAGACGGGCGATGAGAAGAAGAGGCGCCAAGGTCTAGAAGAATGTGAGACTATGAGGAGGAAGATGCATAAAGTACATACAGCAATCTGGATATTAACGTTGAGTGCCACGACACCAGCCAGGGAGCCAGAGATAACCAGACCGCTCACTACTACGATGCTGCTGGTATAGATTGCACCTGACTCGATGATGGTATATATGGCAGCCTTGTAGGCGTTTTGACCACCAGTCAAATCAGACACATTGCGACCCGCACGCCAAAGTCGGTATGCGATTCCGGACGTGACAAGAATGGTGACAGCAAGATCGAACGAGAGACCAGCATCCACAAATTGCTGGGTGCGTTGTAAGAAGACTGGACTGGTTCGAAACAGTAGAACCCAGGCCGTAACGCTAGTCGCTATGAGTAGACGGGTAATGTTAGCACTCAATTTTGAGAGCGACTTAACTTAACAAGCATACCGATGTGTGCAGCTTCCAGAGTCAACTGGCGAATACCAACGTCGATAAGGAAGTGTAGTATGGATGGACATAAATCTTACCATCACAATAAGCATCCAGCAGTTATGCCAAACCACATAAAGCCTCCAGATCTGTTGTCGCGGCATTAGGTTGAATACTTCAAAAAGCTGAAAAGTTACTCACTAGCAGGAAATTTAGAGCGAATCCCTGATAGAATGAATGATAAGGCGCGATTCACTAGAAAAATATGATACCCACATTGAGAAGATGTAATGTCCCGCTTGCAAAAAACAACGCCGTGTGCCTGACGAGGTACAGAGAACTTCCGTTGGGAGCGGATACTATAGCAGGATTTGTGAAGGCCTGCAACGAACGAAAGAGAGTGATGATGTTGTGTGCTGTTGCGATAGACATGTGGAAAATGCATGAAGCAAGAGTGATCCTGATTCAGAGATGAGTACTAGCGAAAAATTTAACAAGCAGTACTACGAACCAATGTGCCTTTTTTCTCCGACTGAGCAGGATATAAATACATGTGCCAAAAAGCACGCAGCTGTCGATAGAAATGAGCCTTGTGTAAACTTTTCCCCTTCTCCGAATCCGAACTTACTTGATTCCTGTCGGGCAGATTATTAGCATAATCCCTACGCTGCATAGCAAAGGATGCATACCGTAGAGTATAGACTCTAACCACGCCGAGGTTATGAACATGCGGTTAACGGGAGGTAACGCCATTGTTGTCGGTCCTGATCAGGTGAACAGAACTCGAGGTTGGCCTTATAAACCTGTTTAGCCTTCGTTGTTTTACTTTCAGGGGCGATCAATGATCGAATTGGGTATCGGTGGCACTGATAATCTGGGGATCAGTGAGATCGCCCCTAATATATTATTTTGGCCTGTGGAACGGAAAAAGGAAGAAATGACGATAGATTCTAGATTCTGAATATGACAGTCAGACAGTTCGGCTTTTGTATCACATTGGGCGGTCAATCTTCACTGCGAAGGTGAAACATGCGGGATCCAAGTACTCACTGCATATATAGTAGGCTATATCAGTTGTAGCGAACATAATCTACATGTTCTAGTTCATGCAGAGAAATTTTATCGACGTTTCAAGAAGGAACAAATGCCATGACCCAAAAGCCACATATTTGAGCAACGGAGTCGCCACCATGTTGTACTACACCGCCCAATACACAGTGACCTTGGCAGTCTGAATGTGGTTTTCGGGGTCGGGAAAACGGGATCGAACCCGCAATGAGATACAATCTCCTGATTGCATATCGCGCACCAGTTTAGCCGCTTCTGTGGCCCTGGCAAGGTCCTTGTCACATGAACCATCGAGGAAGTTCCAAACAGTAGCGGAGGTGAACCCTTTGTTAAAGGAATCACAAAAGTGCCAGACAACAGTGTGCTCTGCTGTCTGGCTGATCGCCGCAACCGCTTTTTGACATATCCTGTCATAAGGGAGGAGGGGTTTAGAGGCGGTATCTGGGTCAATTTCCTCGAAAAGAAGATGTGCTGGCCATTCCACATTGACATTCGTGAATATAGGCGTTTGTAATCTCTCTATGAAAACGTCCAACCATATATGCGATGAGCCAAATGTCCGAGGAAACTGCGTGGCCAAATCGTGATGACACCAAAACTGGAACTCGATTCTCCTGCATGGACGCGATATCGTCGGCGAAGAGTCTTCTGGATGACCCACACACAGCTTCTTCGTCCAGGCTGCACCGCCGTCCTCGAAGTCCTTTCCAACGAGGCTGAAGTCGCCCTCTGTACCGCGAATGCCAAGAGGGAGTGTTCTCAAATACAGCAGATATTCTTCCTTCTTTCCGTCACTGCGAATGGGAACGGTGGAAGGGGGTTCGAGATAGACTGAGCTGCTTGCCCAGTATGATGCCTCATCGATAATCCTGTCAATAAGTTCCATAGGAAGCTTGGATTCCAGATATCTTTTCAATCGGTGGATGTCCACGACAGACGGAGCCGCCTGATACTCAGTTGAGCCTGCTGCGTAATGATCACAGCCAACTTGATGAGATCGCAATGCATAATTGAAAATGAGCAACCCTACCTGTCTGCAAGGATCCGTGATCCATGCGGATTTCAGAAAGGTAGACGTGATGGTTAAGACTCAAGTGTGCTATGGGAGATCGTTCTACACAGCCACCAGCGCTTGCATCAATAATTAATAATTTATCTTCACCATTGCTCCTGCTGTGTCACGATGGTTAAGAATCCTCGAAAACGTCAAAAGACGGGCAAAGTCCAACATGAAAAAATCCCTCTGGGTGCTAAAACTGCCCTCCTCGATGACGCCAGTAAAGACGACGAAGAGAGGCGTCTGGAAAACTTGTTGTTTGGTGTCCCATACGCTCCGGATGGGAAGTCCGGGAGGGAAATCTTGGTTGTCTCTGATGATGAGGCAGACGATGGTCAACTTGAAGGTGGACGACAGTTTGAAAATTTACTCGACTCAGATGTATGTGCAGATCTACTGGAAATTACACTCCATCATTGATATAATCTGTAGCTTTTTTTTGTGGACGATAACGCTGGACCATCCGAGACTAGCCACGCTCCAGAAGACTATCTACAGTCTGATGCAGAAGATGGCGAGAAGCTCATAACGCCCGAGGTCCTAGAAAGTGACGAAGACGAAGAAATCATTGGTCGCGAGGAAATCTCTCTGCAACCCAAGAAACTGAAAGCTCCCGCATGGACAGACCCGGATGATATAAACGTGCAGGTCTCACTTGCCTCAAATAATCGCCTTCGCAAACTGCGTGATGCGCCCTCTGACGATACAGTTGGGGGTCGTGAATACGAGCGCAGATTGCGCAGACAGTTCGAACGCATAAACCCAACTCCGGACTGGGCTTCCAATGCACGGAAGAAAGGTGGACGTGTAAAGAGACGACGACTCTCGGTTTCTGGATCCGAGAGCGGAGAGGATGTGGTGCCAGAACTTCTAGCATCAACGGGTGGAATCTTGGGCACGGCGAAGTCAAGACCTATACCCCCTAGCATACTCTCCATTGAGCGATTGAGAGATGCCAACCAAGCTGCACCAGCGGAAGGCGAAGTGAAAACGGTTGCATTCCATCCTTCGCCCCACATCCCAGTCCTGTTGACCGCCAGCGCAGACCGTCGCCTGCGGCTTTTCCACGTGAGAGTTACCCCCGGTATTTGCGTGCTCAACCCTGATCTTTCCCCGCTAGATTGACGGTCTCACGAATCCTCATGCCCAAACTCTCCACATACCATCGCTTCCCATTTCCAATGCTGTTTTTCACCCCAGCGGCACGTCTATATTGATGACTGGCCCCCGACCTTTCTACTACACTTATGACCTTCAGTCTGGTGCATCTCATCGCTCTCCTAGGGGTTTATGGGGCACTACATTCTCGTCGTCGGGTCGCGCGGACCAAGGCACTATGGAGGTTTCTTCCTTCAATCCAACAGGAGACATTCTCGCCGTTGCGGGTCGACGAGGTCAAGTTCACCTTGTCGATTGGAGGTCAGGTGCAGCGCAGGTCGTGGGCGGACTCAAGGCAAACTCGAATATCCAGTCTCTGTGGTGGTCGAGGGCCGGAGCAGGCGAGCTTCTGGGCTTGACGGAAGATTCACAGGTTTATGTATGGGATATCGGGCAGCGCAAATGCGTGAAACGGTGGCAGGATGAAGGCGGGTTCGGTAGTCGAATATTCGGTGGAGACAGTCAAGGAAAATATTTGACTGTTGGGTAGGTCCTCTAGTTTCGGCTGAGCGCCATTCACACTGATGATTTGGTCACCAGTTCAAACACAGGTCTACTCAATGTCTATAATGCAGAGAGTACGATCGATCTTCAGGAAGCCAAACCAAAGACTTTGAAGACCATAGGGAACCTAACAACGAGTATCTCGACGTTGCGGTTCAACCACGATTCCCAATTACTTGCGATGGCAAGTAACGTTAAAAAAGATCAGATGCGGATGGTACGTCGATATTGCCTCTATCACAAGCATCCGTTCAATCTGATGCGTCCCCACAACAGGTCCACCTCCCGTCCTTGACAGTGTTTGGAAATTGGCCCACTTCAAGTACCCCACTGGGACATGTCACCTCCGTCGATTTCTCCCGGGAGAGCGAGTACTTAGCTATTGGCAACAATCGCGGTCGTGTACTACTCTATCAGCTGCGCCATTTCACCCAGCAATAAAAATGCAGCAATGACCCATCCTGGTCTTTGCTAATATGAATAGAAGATCTGCGCTGAACATCATACCAGTTGCAAGGCTGAAGCTATGAGGGTCGTGTGAAGTCGGGTGCGGCAACATTGATTGAACATGAATAGTATCTCACACCCATGAAGAATATTTATCTGAAACGTATCATAAATGGTGTCTCGGACAGGCGAAATGATTGCATGTAAGTTTACATAATCGGAAGTCATTCCTAGGCTTGGGTCATGTTGGATGTATGTAGCTTGCTGCAGATTCAACGTGGCTATGTCGAAATACCATCCGCGAGGACATGCGGGTACACATTCAATTGGCCTTTGTTACAGATACAAGAACAACTGCACATAAAAGACATACAGTGCGACCTGGGTGTGAACCTAAAGCGGTTTGACGGTCGTGCAACTTCTTCATCTAGTCGGGTAACGTGCCAGTATGTCACTATAGGTAGCCGAGATCTATTGCAGGATGTGGTAAAGCCCGTTTCTTCCAATGCGCTCCTGCCTACCTTATCTGCGCGTTGCTTGCCATCCGGAACGAAGCGACAGAGAACGGTGGAACATTCGAACCAACGCTTTGCTTCATCGACCATAGATGCACTGAGGTAGACGAGTCCTGCGTCAGCATACATTACATGAGATATCGACTGACTGAAGACATTCGAGGCCAGTGTTGTACGCTGTGCTCAGAAGCCACTGACGCTCGTCCAGAGGATAGAGCTTCCGTACAGATGAGTGAGCCGATATACACCAATGAACTGAAAATCTACCAGATCACCACCGTCCCTGGCCTCGCCATGCTCCTCCAGCACAGCGATCGCTCGGTCCACGTAGCCAATTGCCTTTGATCGATCGGATCCTGTCGCTCTTGTCAGTAGAATAGTGCACATCGCTCGGAGCCATCGGGAGAATTTTTCCAGGGAAAAATGCCCGCGGGCTAAACAGGCATGGAGTGTGGCCTACGGTGAAGAGGAGGATTAAGCAGCCGAGGACCTTTCTGCGCGGACCTACCTCTAACGCTGCAAAAAGGACTAGGCACGACTAGTATAAGCTTTGATCGTGAGGTCGAACACAATATTTACCGTGCACAGGGCAGTTTTTGTCCTCCCACTAGGAGTAATGTCAAAGAAATGATATATGGAAAGAACTAGCATGTCTCACCAGTGTGTCAGCAAACGCCTCATACGTTTCCAATGAATCACGGTCGCAGCGAGATGCATCCTATACGCAGAGTGAGTTTTAGACTGTCCGATTCTAACAGGAAATTGTAGCCGTGCTTCAATAGTGGCTAGGACTGTGTCCCAATCTGACAGGCGAGATGTGGATTCAACGATGAAAATTCGTAAAATCTGCAAGGATGACTCAAGTCGAGGAACCTCCTCCTGTGGGAGCTTGTCCTCTCGCAAAACCTTGACGATGCGCTGTAATGATTGATTGATCTCATTGAACAGTTCGCGATGCTTCTCAGGCTAGAAGGAATCAGCAAAGCTTTCAAAGAGAATTTTCAACATACTTCGGCCGTTCCTGTTTGTGACAGTAAACGCCTGAAAGACAAAACTATGCAAAAGTTAAGGTCGTTGTGGCCTTCCTGAAATGGATCGATAATACATACCACGGCCTGAGGCGGATGCGAACGAGGCATTCACCAAGTAAACGTAAATTGCCTTGTCCCCTTCCACAGGTGCGTGTAGTATGTAGAACTCGAGAAGCTGCGACGGAATTCAACCGAAAAAAATAATTATCAAACAATGACTGACTAGTCTCGCTGCGTCAAATATGTCGGATATTTGACCTTCTCTGCCCTCCCAATCTGAACAAGCTTGAATAGCACAATTGTATGCACTTCTCCAGAGCCAAGATATATCCCGGACAATCATCGCAGGTGTTTCAGAGGATTCTGCAACAGTCACCGCTATAGTATTCCTTGCGTTAGAATGTGCTCATGATTCGTAAGTTTTGACTAACCAATCTTCAGGTAATGGAGTAATGCGGCGGCTAAGCGATCCCTAACCGGAATATTCAGCTATAAATCGGCGCTCAACATCGCAAACCCACAAATCGGCAACAGGATCTGCAAGGAGCTTGATGATAAGCCTTATAATACACCTTATCAACGTCATGGCTTCGGTAATGCTCCCCACTTTCTCGCGGGTGTTGAGCGTGTCAAGAAGAGCTTTCAAAACATTAAGAAGGAGGTCTTTCATGTCCAGGTCATGCGCAAGCCGGCAGGCTAATAAAATCATCTTGCGATCGAAGTCCACGGCGTGAACCATATTGCAAATCGATTTTATCGCTGATAGATAGAAAAAATCTGGTAAATCTGAGGCGAACAGTGGTTCTTCAGAATGACGACACCTTCATCTTCCAGTCCTGTGATGAAGAAATGAGTTACAACCGTGCCGTCAAGCTACGCGCGCAAACCTTGATGCACGGCAATAAGAAAGGTCACATATTGCGTAGTGGCGTCTCCGCCAGGACAGTATCGGATGATGGACCCAGCCTGAGCGTAGTCCTTCCGCTTAAGGTGTGCCAAGGCAGCCTTCCGAAAACATTTCGAGCTGCTAACGGTACCTAAACTTGCAAACACAGAATGGGTACCGCAGCAGAACCAATCCGCGGCTTCTTTCCATCGCCCGGCATGATAATGGCGATCGCCGTATTGCCATAAAAGCTGCGGAAAGTGCTCGAATCTTACATAAGGTGGGCGGAAGGAGATGCTCACTGTGATGCAAGCTGTTGCCGGAGCTTTGAGAAGCTCGAACTCTACGCCACTCAGTTCTGCGCCAATAAGGTAAATAATTCGCACTGAGAAGCCTGTCTGCAACAGAAATACCTTTGAGAGACGCATGCAAATCTTCCATGGCCCTGTCGTGTTTCTCATCCTTGGAGCAGTGGAATATGAGAAATATTAGGAGTCTTTCCACGGCCTCCAGGGTCCAGGAGCACTGTAATGCCCGATGAAGGCAGTACTGAATTACTCTTGTGACCAATTGGCTGCGCCCGCACCGAATCAGGGGACACCCCAACACCTCCATGTATCAAGAGGGACCTACTGATACTGAGAAAGCGTCCGAAGTTCCTGTAGGACACTGTTGGAAATGAGAACAAGAACGTAGTGCATTACATCATTTCTAAAAACTGACTCTGTTAGATTGCTTTCTGAATATGTCATGTTATCAATAATGGCCTGTAAGGCTAATGAAAATGTGAGTAATTCAAACTCGCCACTAAAAGTGGAAGATTCCGGGCCACACGAAGTTCACCTTGAAGAAGAACCGTATCTCCAGCTTTTCTCCGCTTTATGACAGCCAGCTTCATCCATCGGAGTTGCTGATATTCGGAGCTTACCTACAGGAACGTGGGTAAATACCGCTTGGGAATGTCACTTGACCACCGATGGCAGGATGTGCTTACGTGGTCTACGGAAGAATCGATAGTCGCAATAACTTCTTCTAGCGCGGTTTCAGCTCTGATCAAATTCTCTGGATCCTGGGATGATGACAAGAAGTAGCCACGGGCTAATAGGAGGCCGATGAATTCCGCATTACCTTGGAACATAGCAAACTTCACACTTACCCAGACTCCTGAGAACCGATCTCTGACAAGGGTTCAATGAAAAGGGATCAGCTCAGAGTGCTGGAACCACGCACTTTGAGCTCTGCAAGCTCAATATTCGTTGCGCAATCGAGAGGCTCAATGACCGAAAATGCCTTCTGCATCCACCGGATAGCTTCGTGAACCTTGCTTGCTTCTACTGCCGACTTGCTGTCCTCGTAGCAACTTCTTAATAGTGATTTGCCGATATCAAGTAGTTTAGTGGCGAGCATCTCTCGCTGAAAATGTTCAACATGAGAAGTGTTGTCGACTGAAACGGACTTACGTCATGATTAGACAGGAGGACGAGCCGCCCAGCGTTCTCTATACAAATCAGGACAATCAGAGTAGCTCATATCAGTAAATATTCAGGGCAACAACCTGTGATTTTGTCAGCCATAAAGGCCGCTAACCCTTCATTTCCTTCCCTCCAAGCCTATTGCATGAGATGCTAAATATATCAATGCCTTCCATCACGAGGTTTTGAGTTCCTCACGGCTTCCATTCTGGTTGAGAGGTAGACGGCAGTAACACATGCCTTGGCTTGATGATTGGTGCCACTCGGGTCGTCAATAATTCTCAGCGCTTCCTCATACTTTTTAAGAAATGATAAACCGTATCGCACAAATGAAAGAAGAAGAAAAACAACCTTTGCCGCACAACCCAATACGCTCGAAGCAGAGTCATTGTTACCAATCTCTGGGTCCGCGGTCACGATAATTATTTGGAGGTATGCGAAGAAGTGGCCATGTATACGCACCGGACAGGGTTGCGCCAGTTTTACTAGCAATTTGAAGGATGTGTAATAATGCTGCGATGGAATGATGAGCGACAATAACGGGAAAGTGGTGCTTCTCCGACCTTCAATGTCAGACTTAGGTTCCAGCCCTGCCTCCATGAGGCGAAATCCTGCTAGCCGCACTGTCATATGGCGTCAAGTCACAAGTAAGACTAATCACGACAAACAAAGTAAGCATACAAGCGGCGACAACAGCGCGGCTGTCATGCGCAGCAGAGCCTTGACGGACCACGCCGGACGCATTCCACAGGCTGACACCTAAAGCGAGACACTGGGGTTGAGATGTCGTCCACTCACACTGATGCCGAAAACGATGACACGAACCTTCCTGATCGAGGAAATCTGCCAATTGGCAGCCTTTGCTCGACTTGGGGCGCTGCTCTGCGAAAGCCTGTGCCAGCGAAGCTATCTTATGTAAATCTTGGGTTATGGTTCCCTCCTTGGCGGTTCCATCCTTCAGTTTTGGCTTGATCCTGATCAAAAGTCCTTGGAGGATTATGGGAGCACTAAGAGCATGAAACACCGTCTAATCGGCCGTAGATCGATACCTTTGATATCGTTATACAGTTCCTGGACATTCTGTGCCCGACTCTTCTTCCTTCCAGCTGGGGACATAGCTATTCTGATGGCGTTAATGCCGAATAGATGGAAAGGCGTAGAAGCGCGTCTCGTCACGCCGTAACATGGTGTGACGAAACGCGTTTCATCTTCCAAATGCGGTTTTTTCGAGAAA
>PVYJ01004857.1:1032-21257 GCA_002995095.1 Rhizopogon sp. AM-2018a | reverse complement strand
AGCTTAACCCTTATTCAGGTTTGTCTGCAAAAAAAAAAACGCACGTCAAAATTTTTATTTTAAAACAACTACGGTCACATCTATTTGCTGCACAATTAAACGCAGAAGAATGGAGTTAGATCAGGAAGAGGTCAAATCTGCCGCATGGAAGGTTCGTGGTCAATTTTTGGAACGGAAAATTGACATTGGAATGATAGTATATCATCAGGAGGCTCGGAGAGACGGGACATTTGCTGGCTTGACGTCGGGCCTGGCAGGAGGCAAGTTTCATACGCATGTACCCCGTGCCTTGTCATGCCTTGTCTCATGTTCTCCGTTTCACAGCACTGATGGGCTCAAAATTCATGGGCTTTGGCCGAAATAAAACTATTTTCTGTGGTGCTTGTGAGTCGACCCTAGAATTATCATGATCACCTCATACTAAGTCATAACGGATGTCAAATTTGATGGAATTCAGTGACGGGACTACTCTCCGGCTACTTCTTCACCCAGGCGTTCCTTGCCTCCAACATGGCCCGATTGAGATCCCAATTTGTACTGAAAGACACTGAAACCGACCCCTTGCCCCGCGAATAATCGGCTAGGGCATTAATATTATCATTCCTGTGAGTTGGCATACGTTTTATGAGCAAGTCAAAATCTATCAAATGTACCTGCAAATAGCCTACATATATGCTATCGCTAGGGCGTGGTAAGTGAAGTAACTCAATGCTGTTGTGGGACGGGAAAGATCCATGCGTATCTGGAATTGGTATCCATCCGATTCATCCAGGGACGAGCCGTGATGAACTCCACATGCCATTCTAGTCGCAAGTGGTTTCATGTGGGTTACTCCGAACACTGAATCAATAAGCACTTGCACGAAGTAAGGTCATTTCGTCACCGGACAGCCTATTTCTGAGCTGAGTCGTTCGATTACGGTGGGAACGAGTCCAGAACCTAAGTATTGTTGCAATGAGGATATAGCACAGAGTTGCTATCAGGAAACGGGCGGAGGTACACGCCATCCCGTGAACACGGATCCACTCGTACAGCAGGGACATCAAAAGCACGAGCGAAGCAGGTCGACCCGATCTGTAAGAGAGCTCCAACGGACACGATGGGACCGCGGAGCGCGGGCTGAGCACGATTCCGTCAACTCTCACTGATTCTATGCGGGGAAAAGATGGCTACTCGGAAGACTATCTGTTTCGGTCATAGAACTGTCAACGCCGCACCAATAATACAGGCAGTACCTTAACAGTTGCTACCTTACCGCTGTTAGTAGGCTTGATAAGTTCATCATAGCTAGTTCATATCGTAGTTTGGTGGGTAGAGTCATTCTCGCGAATTCCGAAGACTTCGAAGTAGGTCGGTTTAGCAAGGTTCAGCATCATTTCTCGTACATGTTAGTGCGAACTATGATGGTAAGGTAATCTGCTAACAAAAAAAACGCCTGGAAATGCAACTGAAATACAAATGCGAATGCCGAGAATCTATGCTAGTGTCAATGATATTGCGTGCAACGAAGTGATGTGCGAAAAGTGATCGAATGTAGCTATGAAAATTCAAGTTCGATGTGAAAGGGGAACCGATGAGATGCAATAATCGTATGGATTAAAGAGGAAAGACTAGTCGAGGACTATCTGCCATAAGACCAATTATAAGGATATGCGGGAGATTCCCGCTGACTAGAAGGTGAATAAAATTGGACACCGGGTGGGCCTGCGTTGGCAAAAGGAGCCGATGGAACTGCGTTCTCCCTCAAAGGGGGTAATTGTAAACTTTCGCCATACGAAGGAGGTCGAGCAAGTTTCCGCGACCAGACAGCATCGTGAAGGTGAGGAAGAGGCACGGGTGGCACGTTGACATGAAATTCGTAAGGGCTGACAGATTCGGACTGAATATCCATAGGCACATAGGATGGTGGCGCATAGGAGGGTGGAGGGGGAGGCTGAGGTTGGTAACACCGCAATCGGGCCTTGCCGCGCACCCTTTCTTCTGCTGCTGCGCTGTCGGTGGATGATCCAGCAAGCGAGTAATAATAAAGGTTCTACACGAATGTGAGATAAATCATGTGAATCATGCAGAAGGACATACCTGAGGCACATTCACGGGTCCTTCCGCGCAGTATGCAGCCACCAATGTCTGCGGGCGTATATCTAGCATACTTGTGTGTGACTGACCGGACTGGGCGGACCGTGATGAGTGTGGCGAAGATGATGATAGTGACATCTTGGAAAAGGACTGTAAAGACTCGAGTGGCGAAGAAGAATGAGGAGCAGTGGGATAATTCGTCTCCGGGATTTGTAAAGTCATGCCTGTGGGACGCTTCAAGGGCGGTAACTCGTGAAACGATGCCGAAGTAGGCGAGAACGCGTCAGCAGCTGAGCGTTTCAAACCGGAGGGAGGACAAGGGGAAAGAATGAGATTTGGAGGAGTCTGAATCAGGTGATATGAAGAAGAGTATGTACGAGCGTGGACTGGCTGTTCCGGCGAGGTTGAACGCGCGCGATGCGACGTCGACTGACATCTCCATCTGTAGGTGCGAACTGGTGCAGCGGACATTGGTTGTGAATGGCGAGGTGCTCGATGTCGGGCGCGCGAATGACGCCATTTGCGACATTCTCGTTCTTTGGCGTAGACCAGCCCCCTCAATAAGTGCATCCATGAATCGTACGTCTTCTTCGAAATATAAAGATTGAAATCGATTCCCATCAAAAACTCCTTTTCCATTCGGGAGATTTCTGCCAACTCAATACCAGAAACTTCAGACCACGTCTTATTGGTGTAAGTGTTGCTGAATAAGAGTTGAGTATACAATATTGTAGAGTGATAGAACGGACTCACTCATCGAGGAATTTATTTGCCATCATAAGCGCGGCAACCGCGATACGAAACTCACTTCCGGGTAAACCAGCGGTGAAACGGTTACGTTCCTTGAGTCGCCATATGTAATGGAGAGACAGGACGATTACCGATTGGCTAACCTGGGTAGTCTCCAGCAACTTCTGCATGAATGACACGAAGGTGGGGCTTGCGGAAAGCTGAAGAGTGGAAGTTGCGGCGGGAAACTCAGGGGAGTATGGAGGTGTGTGAGTTTGATGAGATGTCGAGGTGTTCGAAAGGGATGACGAGAACCAGAGGTAACATATCATTTCGCAAGTTTTTTCTGCGATATAATGTGAAGATCTCTTTAGTGAGTCATCAAACCAGTCAATGGGACGGGGGACATCTTCGGACACTGCAGGCTTCTGCTGAAAGGGATGCTCGTGGTCATTCGCGTACTGTTCAGGTGACGCGTGAACGAGTTGAGGCTGGGGGACGTGTCGCGAGAAAGTTGACGCGTCTTGAGTGCGCGGTGGTGTTACTTTGTATAGATGAGTAGCCACTCGGGGCTAGGAGAAAAGAAAGTACATACTTGGTTGCATGTAAGACACCTGACGATCAAAGTGAGCTATTGGAGGCAAGGAGGTGACCTGAGAGTGTGATGGAGGAGCTAGCCTTGGAAGAGCAGTAGACATTGGAGGAGTAAGGAGGCCAGAGTGTCTCAAAGGACGCCAGGCTGACCAAGTTGCCAGGAGCTCAGTGGGCAATGAAGGACGTGTTGTGCCCATTTTGCAAGGAGTAAGTGGCAGAGATGGAGGAGTATAAAGGGCCATGACGGAGGAGGGGACTTGAATTCGGGAGGACAAGTGTCGGGATGACAGATATATAAAAAGGAAATGTCGTATGGAGGTGTTAAAATTTGCGGAGACATTGTTGAGATAATCCGCTTAGAGACAAAAACAGGGGGATACCCGTGTCTATTAGCACGGGATGCTAAGGGTTGGTTCAGTAGTAGAATAGAAAGAATCACAATTGCAGCGCCTCCGAGCCCGCTTCGTACCCTTTAGTAAACTAACGGAGCGCGAGTTAGATCTTAGACGTTTTTTTTGCTAAGATTGACTTGCCCCGTCACATTTGTCTGATTTTCACAGATTTAACCTTAAAAAATCAATCTGCTTAACTCTTTCATCGGCATCAACGGCATAAGGGGAATCCCCAGGGATTCCCCATAGCCTTACCACCAACCTATTTCCTATTCTAGTAATCATAGTCACATGACTCCAGGATAATCCCCTCACTTCACTACTTCGATGCCGCTTTTGTTACCTTCCAAGAACTCATTCAAGCATACTACTCACCGCGGTCAACCACTCCTTTGTTACTCGAATGCTGAACTCCCCCTGATCTCGCACAATGACACTGAGTCAGATGTTTCGGTTGACCTTCTCGGCCCCACGTGACTTGACACTAGCACTGGCATTCGGCAATTTCCCCTGTTCCACTCTTCATTTTGAATCCGGAGTTTTTCTTGACATTACTTGTAATTAGTAAATAATTATGGCAGATAAAAATGCAGGGAAATCTTTGCGAAGTTCTTTGTTTTTTCAACCGCCGAGACTCATCCAGACTCTGGTCTACCAGTATGGTCAGTCTAGTAACACAATTTCAGGGCTGTCGGAACTCTATGTATGGCTCGCGTGCCATCGCAAGGCAAGTTCTTTCCCATCATACCTTGTTCGCGCTAGTGCTTGCCAATGCCATTTGGCAAACGGAGTAATCTGAATTTTTTCTTACCACTGGGAATCAACTCAAAAACCTTGGTTTCGACGTAGTCAGGATATCGATGCGGCTTACACTGCAATTGTAAACCATACTCAAACCGCATCAGGTTCCTAACCCGCGGTGCTCAAGTTGACGTGAGATTTCTAATGAGAAACTTTGCACAAGGCCATGGCATGCGACTTCGGCAAGTGATTATATGTACATGTACCTCAAATATGGCGACAACTCTTTTCGGACCTGGTGATGGCAAGACAGCCCGAAATTCTATTAATTTACTGACCCTTCTCCCGTGATTCAGTCGGATGTCCTGTGCCGGACAGCACTACCACCACATCCGATACTAGTAACTGCGGAATATCACAGGCGAAAAACCACAACGAAAAAGGCCAAACGGATTACCGGGACATATGAGTATGTCATGAAATGGGGTACTAAGTTACTCGCATCCTGTACCTCCGACAGTTCTATCATCATATCAGGATCCATGGCAAGTGTGACAGAGCCAACTTACGGTAACGTGGCGTAGACTTAGCAGCAACGCAGGGTGGTGCGTTCTGTCAACATGTCAGATAGGCGCGCCCCGCGGTGTTTCAACTTTAGAGTCCTTTAGTTTGTTTATTCTAAGGAAGATGAAAATCAGCTTATCACATGAGTGTGACAAGATGAGTACTTACCAAGGACCGCCGCCCTAATAGTAGGTTATGAATTATGCCATGCCGCAAAAAAAACATCCGACTGCTTATAGCAACCAAGATAGCACTACTGTTTACAGCGTGCATTCCACCCGGCCATAATGCTGGCGTAAGGATGTTTCCCGAGTAACGATACGAATACGAATCATTCTTTGTGCGTGTCCACAGTGTGACAGTTTTACAAGGCGTAAAATCACAATACTTACATCTCCGTGTGCCTGACGGCACAGGTGACCGCCAGGTCGGAGTCCACTACATAGTAGGTGATCTGAACACAAACAGATAAGATGGAGTAAGATGGTCGCAGCGCGCACAATCATTTCATCGAATATGTCATCACCGCATTTACAGTTGTCGATAAAGCCGAGACAGGGGGTATGGAAAACTATGGAAGGCAAGAGACGATCAGCTTCTGCCAGGAATGTGTTTCCGAACGCTCCACATCATTCCACTACCATCCCGTGGGCAACCACAATGGGGGTGTGCCACGGGACCAGTGCACGGGCTTTTCTGCTTACTTGATTGAGACCTTGTGGCTGAGGTACGTGTGGGTACAAATAATGCCATAGAAGGTTTGCTTTACATTTGCGGCGTTGGCTATAAGCTTTCGCTTGATTGATTGTGGCAGGCGGCAGGGCTAGTGGGCGGATGCTGGAGCAGTCATCAAAATACTGCGCTTCTCTCCATCTTCAGCCAGGTCACGGCTATATTGAAATAACTTGATCTGGTAAGGCATTGTATTGCATCACAGAGCGCGAGACCAGAAGTCGTCCAAGTGCATCGCACTGATTCTCTGATCATTTGGCACAAGTCCACAACCGATTTCCATGCGCCCGAAGCGGAGAAAGCGGCCTACTGGGGAGATTTGTATCCATAATCTCGCATCATGGACTTTCAGCGGTTTTTGCTGTATGCATTAATGATTACTTAAGTTACTCGACTCAGGCGTCCTGAATAAACGGCAATCTACTTATAGGCGGTTTCCCGGCGTACACTCTCACGGATTTGGCAAACGGCCAGCCGCTGCACCCCCACAACGAAGTACACGCGAGATCTAAGAGCAGTCAAACCTAGAGTACTACGCCGGAACGCAAATCAAGGATATTCCTGCCACGTTCGCATCCTCGGCCGGATAGCTTACCGCTACTTTCCGCAAGGTGAGACGAAAAGGATCCTGCGCTTGGTCGCAGACTCCAGTTGGTCACCCATAAATGCATAATCACCGAGGCACTCGCTAGTACCTGCTGTCGTTAAAATGACATCCTGTCCAATTCCGCCCGCGAAATGAGGGTGAACCCGTTTTTGAAATCATGAAATCAGTTTGAATCGGTCATTGTGAGGGATGGCACGGGTTTCATGCTGCCAGATCCGTAGGAGGAAGTCTTTTGTATCTACTGTCCCCAGCGGCCCACTGGAGTGGCTCAGCAATCGGAATCAGAAACGGGCTTTCCAAACTTGCTTGTACGTGAGGCTGGCGTCATTATATGTATATGCATATTTGATGCAATGTGATCTTCGGCTGTGGGATCTGGCGGTAACGAACACGGTCCTGGCAGCTGGGCAATGGAATATCTTAGCAGAAGGCCAGACGACGAACTAAGTAACTTTGTATTGAAAAGGCCTTCTAAGAATGCAGTACTGAAGTAAACAAAAGGCTGGTAAAATTGCAGGGCCGCAAAGTAACTTAGTAAGGTTCTGCGCCAACGTGGTGTGGCCAGTGGCCAAATTTTCAGCTTGTGTGTGTGCTGATTAGAATATGCCACCCGGTAAGAGACCGCGTGCCTTGAAGAGACTTCCAAGTGGAAAGACCTTGGAAGTGGGAACATGATGAAACAAGGCCGCATTACCCCGTGGCAATCACAACTCAACCGCGTTAGCCAGAGCCCTCACAAATACCAACGGCTTACTCCCAAAGGAGATATTTCTGTCTACTCCAAAATGAATAGCCAAGGGAAGCTATATGTACTGCATTCCTGGCTGAAGTGCTGCCTAGATCAGCATGAGCGATGCTGTCAACGTTCGCAACAAGTATCTCCGCTTCCAATGGTGCTTGCAACCAAGTAATACTATACAAGTGTTAGTGTGAATGCAGTCATTGCGGTGGCACGGTGGCACCGACTGCACGTGTTATCTAAGGAAGTCAGAAGGGTTCGACTAGAGTAATCGTCTACGCAGTGCACCTACATCCTGTTCATAGTGAGGCGAAATCGTAAGACATACATGATCCGTTATCGAGGGACCTAGTGGAATAATATTAGCTGTAATCAATGCGCAATGCGCACCATTCCAACTCAGACGAAGACTACACGTTTCGTAAAACACGGATCTTCTGTAGGTATATTGATGGGCACAGGGCAATCCAGCAACCGAACCAACAGCTATACGAGTGCTGTGACATCGGACATCCCGTCATGGGCGGCATTGGCGTTTCCTGATTTTTGGCAGTGCATATATAAACGCACCTAATGAGGATTGCTTCGCGATGGAACCAGGATACAATGTTACAAGTGCAAAATAATTGTCCGTGCTGCTTGCGTCAATGCTTGCGGAACCAAGTCACCGAGGAAAAGGTAGGATCAGATATCGGGTGACGTGTCGTTGACTTCATTTCAGAAGTAAGCAGTGAGTAGGGAACACATCTTATAAGCTGCCTTGCTGGTAGTCTCCATTGAATTCGACAGTAACTAGTATGGGTTCAGGAGATTAAGTTGCAATTTGTTGCAATGACTCGGAAGGTAACTGGTTGAGGAGTGGCGTGGGATTGTAAGTTATGCCCAGAACCATTGCATTCACAAGGGCGACGAGCCCGCTCCCATTTCACACAAAACATCGTCAGCCAGATCCAACTCGCCAGGGAGCGTTGCTCTCCAATTTGAAGCCTTGTCTCATAATTCACTTCGTTCGGACGAATACGTCGCTCCCTTATCTCTTGATCACGACGACGCACGTTTCACAGTTACCAAGACCTCCCTACAGCCACCAGCTAAAATATTACCCATCACCGTAGCTTGCACAACATTCTAAGCATTCGTTTTTCCTTGGAGTTATGACCATCAAGTTTGGCTCCTTCGATGGAGTCTGCAGCACCGCAGCCCTGGTCATCTGTCCATTGTTGGGTAGTTCTGGAGAAGGTGTGGAACCAACATGCTACTCGCGCAACGTCCAAATCGGTTCGACCCTCATTTTCCAACCTTGTATGTATTCCAAGACCATGGATGTGACGAACTCATATTGAGGCTGACTGGAATTCGTCTACCAGCGACATGTTTTGTCCATATCGTTGCAATTATTATGACCGCAATCATGATTTATCATATTCGCTCAAAGTATACCGCAGTGGGACGAAAGGAGATCGTGATGTTCTTTTGGATGTACATGGTCATTGAACTTCTCGCAATGTTCCTAGACTCGGGAATAATACCGACTGCCAATGTCAGCTATCCTGTGAGTTGTCGTGTAATATCAAGTCACGATCTTATCCCAAATATGTGTAGTGGTTTGCTGCGGTTTATACAGGTCTAGTAGCAGCTGCATACTGCTGTCTTCTCGTCAACGGGTTCGTTGGATTCCAATTCGCCGAAGACGGAACACCTCTTTCTCTTTGGCTCCTTCGGATATCCTGTTTCGTCATCTTTGGAGGATCCTTCTTCATCTCTATCGCGACCTTCAAATCCTTCGCGTCATTCTCTCCGACGAAAACTACCGCGCTCTTCGTCGTTTACCTTATCTGGCCCATCTTTTGCGTTGCCACATATACCATCTCGCAACTCATTCTCGTATTCCGGACGCTTGATGACCGCTGGCCCCTTGGTGATATCATATTTGGAATCGCGTTCTACGCGATTGCTCAGGTCCTTCTGTTTGCCTTCAGCGTCACCATATGTAATGCCATCAAGCATTACTTGGATGGCCTGTTCTTCTTCACCCTGTGCGTTCTCCTGAGTGTGATGATGGTATACAAATACTGGGACAGTATCACGGTACGTTTATCCCTGGATTTACCCGTTATAGCACTATATGTATCATTTGCACACAGCGTGAAGACCTCGAGTTCTCGGTCGGATCCAAGGCTGCTGTTTGGGAAGTCAAAGATCCACTTCTCATGGCTTCTGCTACAGCTCCTGGCGGCGACTATGAGGAAGACGCATCAAGCTTCCATGCTGGCGCTGCAAGTCTTGTGGGCGGTGTTAGTGGAACGCAGTATTATGGTGGGAAGGCAGGGTACGGTGCCCAGGGCGGTTACAGTCAAGGGGGGTATGGCGGTGCACGAAGGGCCTACCCACCAACGTCCGACGGTTATTGAGGAATTTAGAAAGGACTCTCGCATGAATGTGGATATTGATGATCGTTTACGGTACTCTACGGACGCTATCTTTACTTTACTCCCATGATAAGGGTGCTTTACCAGTGTACATAGATAAACACTTGCATCTCGTCAAATCGCAGAGCGCCATCTGATGATTCGAAGTCGTTCGATGATACGTGACACGGACATGCTGTGCTCTTGCGAGGTGGTCGAACCTTCGTTTGAATATCTCGAACACTCAATCGTGATCTGATGAACGCCCGAATGACTACTATTTAATTATAGAGCAAATACTATGAATATGCATTAACGATCAGGCTGTACATGTGTAAATCTCCGTTTGTGACAGGCTCTACGATCGAGATGTACCTGGCGTTTCCTGATCTACTTTTCGGTAGTTGACAAGGGAATGAATTCCATGCAGCAATCATCATACCACGACAATGATGAGATGCGAATGGAAGAACGAGAACCGATCAACTCAACTCAAGAGATGGAGACGAACATGAATACAGCCTCACACCATATCAAAAGCCCTTCGGGTAGCCAACGAGTGTCCGGCGTCGTGTAGGCATCAGTATATAACGTTTGTTGATCCTACAAGTATTGGAAAGGTTAACAAATACGCCACATATATCTATAAGGATCTATCGCTGCATCCTGGACTCCTACAAGTGGGATTTTGTGCGCTCTAATGATGAAGAGCCGAGAGAAGATATATTCTCCTGTTTGAGACCACCTCGCGGCGCCTAAGAGCGGACATTGTCAGTAAGTTAAAGTAGGGTGGACTGACTGCGAGGTTCGCGTCTCCAGAGACACGCTGTTCCGGCAACCCCGAGAACGCCGCTGGCATTAACATGCGTCAATTGAACCATCGTCGATGCAAAAATTGAAAACGTGCCAATCTCGAAACTTGTTCATAGTGATGGACCTGTGGGGTGTCTTAACATCATAGATTTCCTCATCCGCAGCTCGATATTTATTGCACCAAAAGTGGATTACCGTGCGCACCCAAAGATTGTTCCATTACTTTGGGGAAGTGCGGGTCCCCATCTTGATTGAAACTCTTGGTGAGGCCTAGGAAGGTTCCGCCGCTCTCCGCATCCTAGGTTTTTGGCGCCCCTCGCGCAGTCAAGCTCTGTATCCATCAATAGCAAATGATGTTCCTCTATTTGTTTTAGAACCATACTGTCGTAGTGGCCATCACTATTTATCCCTGGATCATGCATCTGCCAGTGTCATTCAAACATGCAATGACGAACCCATAGTATACTTCTCGATGGCCTTGCATCTTCTAGCGGGATTGCTATCGCTGGCGTCTTGTGCGTATAGGATTCGGAAGGTAGTCTCCCGTAGTCAAACCATTAGAAGGAAGATAGTCTTAACAATGTTCGAAGGTAACCGGTGAGCGCTTGAGCAATGGCACCGTGGGCGATTACATACTTGTGTCAGACCCGAACCCTGATTAGACATTGTTCCATTGTGCCCCCGCCACACAGAGCAACTGATGCATTGTGCGTTATTCGTCTTGGAGATCCTCCTGGAGATATTTGCGCACTTGCGTCCAATCTCCCTTTTATTTGATAGATCGTTGTCCCTGAAATGCCTTGAAGCGCTTGCCAGAACATGCAAGACCTTCCATGAATCTGCGATGGATTTGCTCTGGGCAAACTTGAATGGGATCGAACCACTGCTTGGTTGTGTCGCGAGACTACATCCACTGATATATTATTATCGTAATAGCGGAAAGGTCGGTGCGGGCTAGCCTGCTGTTCATTTCATTTTGTTCATGAGCTCACCAAGCATCTATGCAGTTCTGTGTTCAAGGTGTTCAACCATTATCTGAACACGAGGTCCTTGTGCTTATCAATCGATGACTCAGAATATTTCCACCTCTTCACAAGTTGACAACCCTCCCCATCGAAACGTGCCAGTTCCCGAGGCTACTGGAACTTGACTGCTATCTCAGTGGAAATGCCAGATACTTTCCCTTCTTCTTGTCCCCTATGCTGCGCCGTTGTGTTCTGCCGGTTGTTCAATGTGATTTGGAATTCTGTCATAAACTGGAAAGCTTATCCATCTGGAACTCAACTGGTTCAGCAGATGAGCTTTCCCTGCTGTCTAAAACCATTTGTTCATGCAAGTGGCTCAAACATCTGCAATGTCCATCGCTCGACTCTGCTATATGGAATCACCTCTCCAACCTTCCTACCCTTGTCACAGTGGTGATTGACCGTGATGGCCAGGAATATAAAGTCCAGTCGGACTGGGATAATTTGAAAGTTGCGCCTTTCGTTAACGTCACGACTCTTCACTTCCTCGTACAATCAGCTGCAGACGTTATCAAACTCATACAGCACTCCGAATTTCCTTCACTAGAAGAGTTCATATTCCAGGCTGACTTTCTGCCTTGGATGGAGGCTGAGCAGCTTTTTCGTGCACTCTCACAGTGCAGAGCATGCGAGACCCTTGAACGCATTTCCATTTCCTCATACTATCCAGGTTACGAAAACCACTCTTTGATGGCGATTAGACAATTTATTTGTTTCTCGCAGCTGCGAACTCTGTGGCTCTCTGTTCATGGTTCCATCTATCTCGACAACGACCTTCTTCTGGAAGCAATCTCAAGTTGGCCGCACATCTGCTCTCTGAAATTAGCCGACACATGTATTGGTCCACCTTCCATTACATTTAATGGATTGTTTGCAGCCCTCCGTCTATGTCCTGACTTTCTTACCCTGCAAATATACTTGGATGCTGTGAATATAGATATCGATCCTGAAGCCGAGTTGTTCCAACACACGTCTCTACGGGAATTGGACATCTACAATTCCAACGTGGAGGATCCTACAGCTGTGGCTTACATCATTTTCTCTATGCTCCCTTGTATTTCCAGCATTACCCGCCCTATGAGCAGCCCGAGAAGATTAGAGTGGGACGAGGCCGACAGGCAGCTCGAATTCTTGCGATCCTCGGCGATGGTACAACAGGAGAACTTGAAGGACCTGCGTTCAGGATATACTCATGTTCGGACATTTTCTGGGGTTGCTAGTGCCTAGATTGAAGGAGGCTAATAATGTCGGATTCCATACATGCACGTCGATATTCTGTCTATCTCGCAGGTGATTGTTATGTCATGAAATCTGTCAAAAAGATAATGGCATTCAATGATGTTCATGCCAACCTTATGGCGCACAAAAGCTCAACGGGGAGACGCACCAGCATTATGTGACTCATTATCTAGCTCACTAGATGCTAGGACGCAGCCTGTGTGTCATGCCATAGTACTGCAAAATGCCCCATAAGAGCTCTGTTGGCTAACGCACGTACTTCTGTATTTGGCCAATATACCCCTTTGATTGTTGAAGCAAATGGCACGGGCCCTGCTCTGGTATATAATCTCCCTCAGTGGCGCTTCGCCTAAAAGACGGTAACACCCAGGTATGTCCTATCCTCGGCAACTGCCCCATCCTAGAAAGTGACTGGGTATACGCGGGTCCCCATCTTAATTCTTGATTGGAACCCTTGATTAGACCTACTAGGAAGTTTTTGCCGCTCTCAGCTGCATCCCTAAGCTTTTGGCGCACCTCAACCATTCAAGCTCTATATCCATGAATAGCACATGATGCATGATCATGATGTTCCGCTCTGTGGACCATACTATCATAGTCCGCCACCACTGTTTATCTCTGAGCAATGCCATCTGTCCGAGTCATTCAAACTTAATGCGTTGATCTGGTACGACCTTGCATCTTCTAGCGGGATTGTTATCGCTGCGCCTTGTGCGTAAAAGGTAAGTATACGTGGACAAAGAGCGTGAGACTAATACACAAGTCGGTGCTCTTATGAAGTTACATACTGCATTGTTACCAAGTAACAAGGTTTGGACTTGCGTTAGACCCGGACCCTGGTTAGAACCGTCTATTAAGTGGTAAACTTCCATTGTGTCCCCGCCTCATAGGGTGCTGTAACTGAGTACTGATGCATCGTGCGTTATTCGTCTTGGAGGTCCTCCTGGAGATATTTGCGCATTTGCGCCTAATCCCGCCCTTATCAGATCCATCATTGTCCCTTGAAGCGCTTGTCAGAATATGCAAAACCTTCCATGAATCCGCGATGGATTCGCTCTGAGAAGACTTGTATGGGATAAAACCATTGCTAGGTTGTGTTGCGAGGCTACATCCACTAATATATCGTTATGACAGAAAGGTCGGTGGGGGCTAGGCACGCTAGTACTTCATTCAATGAGCTCACCAAGCATGTATGCAGGACTTCCGTGCTCGAGATGTCGAACCATTGTCTGAGCACGAGGCCCGTCAATTTTTGCGTCATGCCGCCCGTGTACGCTCACTGCGCATATTGAGCGACATCTCGGAATATTTCCACCTTCTCGCAGCCATCCCAATCGAGATGTGCCAGTTCCCGAGACTACTGGAACTTGAATACAGTGTCAGTGGAAATATCAGATACTTGCCCTTCTTCCTGTCTCTTACGCCGCGTCACTGTGTTCCGCCCGTCATTCATTCTGATTTGAAATATTGTCACGGACTGGAAAGCTTATCCATCTGGAGCTCAACTGGTTCGGCGGATGAGCTTTCCCTGCTGTCTAAAACCATTTGTTCGTGCAAGTGGCTCAAACATCTGTGATGTCCATCGCTCGACTCTGCAGGATGGAATCACCTCTCCAACCTTCCTACCCTTGTCACATTGTCGATTTACGACTGGCGATATAAAGTCCAGTTTGTGAAGAGTAGACAGGCTCGGACTAGAACAGAATAGAAACTAGTATGTAGTATCGTTAAGTATATGTATGAGGACGTTGTAGTAATCATGCTCACCTCAATCTTAGTTGGAAAGATTGAGGTTACAACGAGGACCACTAGAGAATGTTGAAACGGAGAATGAAATATAAACGTGGATGCAACATGTATTGCGTGAATGTGTACGTAAAGTAGTCTGGTATATATGCACGTCAACATCGTAGGTGATTGTTATGTCATGAAATCTTTCAAAAAAGATGATGCTATTCAATGATAGGCTCATGTCAACTTTGTACTCTCTTGTAAAGTGGTGACATAGGACTCCGGCTCTCAACTTAGAACCACTTGAGCTGTCCCTATAATTACATAAGCGAGGTATGACATGCGCGCCAGACTCGTTACTAACTTACTAGTAGTAACCCTCGGCGAATCTCCTCCATAATAAATCCCAGCACATCTTCCAACCGTCGCATCAGCCGAGGATTCTGGCGAAGAAGATGATTACACTCCGGCTTTGTCACCCGACCTTGCCGCTGCACGTTCAGCTGAGCTAGGCTTCGTTACCCTCAGAGAACACAGCATCTTATCGAATAAGTACGCGGCCGCCGATACAATAATACATGGCATCGCTACCTAACTCGCAAATTCCTTATCGATCATCCCTTGTGTTGCCACATCTCGCAACTCATTAATAGTTCTGGACGCGTTCCACGCAAGTTCTTCTGGCAGTGTTTGCCTTCAGCGTCACCATATGTAATACTATCAAGCATTGGCTGTCGTTCTTCATGCTGTGCCATGTTCTTTTGTGTGGTGGTGTATGAAAGTACTGGGGCAGTATTATACGTTTGATGCACGAATCCCATACTATGACAAGAACTCTATATCACACAGTCACCGCTTCATAATTATATCGGATTCATGTGCGTTTTAAATTGGTACTTCACCGATATATCTAGGTACCAGTTTAGCAACCTCCCCAAAATGACTTCGGAAACAGTTCCTCAAAACATTGAACAGCTTTTACATTCACGGTTGTTCAATGTTCCGCGGCTTTGCCAATCTGACTAAAGCACTGATTAGATCAAAACATCATGATCAGGAGAAGATATTCACTTTCACGATACTAGCTCAGTGATGCAAAGCTGGTGGTATATCTACGAGCATCATCGTATGACCGTGAAGTTCTCACTGACTCGAATATGACTTCGAACTCGAGTACTGACACGTTAATCGGTTCGGGTTATGTCAACAGCTATTTTGCAGGTTCGTAGATAGTGAATCAGATGGTGCTGGTGATGTCTGACTCTATCGTAGGTGCATGTCTCACCGCCGTGGTATACGATTGGGGTGAGCTAGGTATTGTTTCTGGAGGGAATTCTTGATTACACAAGGCTATTCTCAAGCAATAACGTCTGGACAAGAAGTAGGTTGGCGCCATTGTCGGACCAGGGGTGTCACTAAATATGCATATGGTTTTATAGATTGAATTGGTCTGGGTAAGCAGAGTCACATCAGAAGAACCAGAGTATACGATTGATTCGAGGCAGAGGCAACGGTGGTCGCTCATGACTGTTCTATATTTCGGCGTACGTTGATAGCCTATTATGTGCGTAGAAGTTGGTAAGTTGCACTGACTTTAAACTGTTCTAGACGCGCTACACTGGAGTATTATTCTCTGTGTATGTTTACAAAGCTAGCAAGTTGGCACTACTAACAAACCGTCTCTCACAATCAGTGTCACAATGCTGCGTATGTCTCTTTGCTGATACCTAATTTCGCTTATCTTGATCATTGGCATTCAGAGGGTTTCTCGTCAGTATCGGAAACAAATGTAGTAAGTATTCTGCACTGATCCTGTCATTTATGTCCAAGTAATGCGTGCTCCTACTACGTAGGGGTGAGTAAGATCCTTGACCAGCTTATAGGATTAATTCAGCAGTTTCGCTATAATAACTCCAACAGCTGTGAGTTCATTTCAAGTTATTTTGAATATTCCAAGGGTCATCACTAACTGGAATTTTCAGGTACTATTCTTTGGATAGTACCAAACTGGATATCTTGGGTCGTAAATGCCATGCTGGGCGGTGAGCTATTCAGCTGCGCACTTCAGCGATATTGATATGACTGGACTACCATACAGTCATCACCATCATTCGGTTGCATGCTATGTACCAGCGGTCGAGAAAGATGCTCATCTTTCTCGTTGTAATCTTCCTGGTTGTCCAGATGATCTGTGCAGTGATCATCGCAATTAACAGCAGTCATATCAACGGGGGTAAGCTATAGTTGAATGATTTAGTATATCGTGCTCATGCGACGAATACCAGAGGTGCTCGTCCTCTCCGGTAGTATCAGTATGTGCACTTACAGCTTTTACGAATCTACGGCGGCCGTGACTTGGGCACTCGGCATTGTATGGGAGGTCCTCGCACTGTGCCTTGCAGTTTGGATCGCTGTGAAACGCTTCCGTGAAATACGACGATTCGGACCGTCGACAGGATCGACCATCGGAGACTGTTTCACGGTGTTAATAAAGACTCAGGCATTTTACTTTGCAGCGTGAGCTCCTGAGTTCAATATGATTGTCATTTTCCGCTGAAGCTCATGCACTAGCTTTGTTGTTGTTTCTTGCTTCAACTTCAGCTTGCTATCCCCGGAACTTGTATGTCAATCTGTGACTACATCTGACTGCTTCTCATCATTTCCATAGAGCTCGGATTCCACGGGAAATTTGATTTACGAAGGAGTTCTTCAAATTGCCACGATCGTACAGATGTCTGTGCTAGGACCACGCCTCATCCTTAGCGTTCGAGAATATCACGCTCAGCTCGTTGCCAATTCCGACGAGGCGACTGAGATGGCTTCAATCGCTTTCCAGGAGCGCATACACATTTCAACCGGAGGTGGTGTGTAATGGTTCCGCTCCAACCAATTACACTCGTGGAGAACTGTAAAGGGAATGCAGTGAATGTTTCATTGCGGTATTTATCCTTATGAGATGTCGATGATCAGGCGGTCAATGGAAGTGGGTTTCCTGATGGACGCTTGAATAACAATCTATTATTTATGTAACTACAGAGCGAGCATTGAGTACACCAAGAATATGCATTCAAGTTGATGATCAGGCTGGTATACACTGGCGATATATGGGCATATCTCCGTTCATGATGGGTTCTACGAGCATCTCGATTAGTACCATTGGTGTTTCCCGCTCAACTTTCACATAGTTCTAGAGACAAAACTAGACTGGTCAGCCTGAGGGTTATTCTCATCTTAACGCTCACCTTGATTAGCCACGACACTAGCACAGTTTTAACATGATATCCTGGACCTTGATCAGTGTGATACATGAGTTAATTCTGTTATTGCAGCACATCATGCATAGAAACATCCAAGGAGCAGGAGCTGTCAGGTACAAACGCAAGTGAGAGCGGTAATTGCGTGACGATGATGCATATACTTGAGCAGACGATGTCCCGTAATTTTTTTTCCGCTAAATCATCTCGTGTGATCAATTATATGGATCTTGATAGCCTCATAGCCGGAAAGCGACCCAATGTTCATTCTGGCTTGTGTCGGGCAGTGGGCACTCGTACTACAGGTCAGCGCGCGGTATCGCTAATCTTTTCACGATGACATAAAAGGATAAGGAGCGACACAGGACAGATGCCTGTCGTGGTCAGCTTCTCTGTAGTCCGAGCAGCCAGTGGATAGTAGTTTCCATCTGTCACACCAAGTTCACTGCTGTACACAGGCGTTAGCATGAGTTAATGGTGAAGATCGAGGAATGTTTGTCGCTCTGGCCTGTGCTAGATGCTGATAGTGATTGCCACCTTTGAAAGCCTCACCATTGATCAATGTGGTTGTGGAAGTGGTGTATGATTCAAAGGATGCGGCTCAGGCTAATTAACGATTGACGAGGTGTATTCGAGAACGAAGTTCTGGACCCGGTGGCAATACTTGGGCGTCCACCATGATTACATAATAAACAGGTTAAGACAACCCATAGACGCCGTCAGTCTTACACAAATATTTCAGTGATGTCCTCGATAGGCCCACACATTCCAGCTCATCTTCTTGCAACGGTCGCTCCGGCTGAGGACTCTGGTGAAGAGGATGATTACACCCCGGCTCTGCCACCCGACCTTGCTGCTGCACGCTCAGCTGGGCCTTCAAGTTCCGTGCCTTCAGAGAGCAAATCGAATACATCGCCTCCGAAACGACAATACGTAGGGCCATCGTTACCTAGCTCGCAAGCTCCTTACGACTCCGACTCAGATTCAGACGTTGGACCTCAACCGCTTCCAGCTGCATACGCTTCACAAGTAGAAGGGAAGTCGGGTGTGGAGGAGTTCTTGGAGAGAGAGGAAAGGAGAAGGAAACTTCAGGAAGAGGCGAGTAAGCCGAAAAAGCTTCAGCGGGAGGAGTGGATGCTTGTACCCCCGAAAAGCGGAGACTTGTTGGCGTGTATGTTTCGCCAAAGATGAAGTTCTTTAAGTCCTATACTCATCAAAGGCATATAGCACTCGACCCGACGAAAGCTAGGCCTCGCCAGTTCGCTCGCAGTGCTGCACCATCACGGGAAACTTCTGGATCTTCCCTTTGGACTGAGACACCTGCAGAGAGACAACAACGCCTTGCTGATGAAGTTGCTGGACGGAAACGGCGGGCAGCAAACGCAGAACCAGAAGAGGATTCACATGACGCGGCTAAACGACGGCGACGGGACGAGCATATTCGCAGAGGTGTCGAGGAGCACACAGTATGTGACATTTATTGTTCGTCAGTCTACCACGGTGATTAAATGCGTTATTATCCAGCGTAAGGCTCGTGGTGCAGCTCTTGTCGAGACACATATAGACAGAGAAAAAGATGAAGAGAAGGATAAAGACAAAGACAGTGAACCTTCGGTGATCTGGGATCATGCACGAGATATGTCTCTTGGCGGACGGCTTATGGATGACAAGCAGAGGCAGAAGCTACTTCGAGATGCCAAAGGACTCGGAGAGCGTTTCGGTAGCGGGCGTAGCGGAGGATTCCTCTAACCTCCTGATGCTGTTTCAGCCACCAGAAGTCCATCAATTACTCTTGTGAGTTCTGCCGTCGTGATATATATGTCTTGTATGATGTTCTTTTACCGATGATATGATAGTATCATGCAGAACTACTCTTGCCAGAAGCCTCTGACATGTGTACCGCGACGCAGCAATGACAAGGATTGACTACAGAGGAGGTTTCAAGGTTTGTGATTTCGGAAGACACAAAACTGAAGTCACATGGAGGTCGTTGTAAATTACTCAACGGACTTAGTGGCTGATGTGCCTTTTCGATAGTACAATAGCTCACCATCCCAGCTCAGCTTAGTTGTACCTTCCAGACGTTCGACCCTAACCCGTTACACGCCCCATGTGGATGCAGCTGCTGTTGTTACCATCCATGTCTTTCACCCTCGATTTCTCTAACTCAGTTGACGTACAGCGATTATAACTTCGCAAAAGGAATAATAGATGTTACCACTGAACACTGCTCAGAATGCTGCCTAGTAGCAGCATTCAGCGGCAACATCAATCGGATCAGTTCTTCGACAGTCATGCAGCTTAATATCAAGCTTTTACAAATTCTCGCACTACCTGCGTGGATACATTCGTCTCGTAGGCAGTGAAGCGACTCGATCACAGACCAAGACTACGAATCTGGCATCGACCCCAATGCTCAGCAGGACGGGTTCACCGTGACACTCTGCAGGCTACACGACCTCTCCGTATCTCCGAGACCTCCAATCACTACAGTCATCCGAGTCTGAATCGCTAGTGCATCCGACACCGGAGTCTCCGCACACAGTCCCAGGGGATGAATGAGACAAGTGATAGTTCATTG
>PVYJ01004850.1:23574-35340 GCA_002995095.1 Rhizopogon sp. AM-2018a | reverse complement strand
GGCAGAAATTGAGTGTCATGATTAAAACCTCGTGTACTCGGCCGATCAGTGAGTCGTTTGATCATTGCTATGCAAGGTGATGCTGATGCTCAGTAGTGTTCGTGTTTACTGAGCCAATTGTAACCTGTATTTGTGTCAGTATCCCTTCTCATCGTGCTTCACCTGTTTCTAGAACTCTCCACAGATTTGGGTATTTTTTATGTCTGGCGTCCTCTACGTCCAGATCGGGTATGCAAATGCTTTTCACGCAAAGTGATGAGCTGTAGCTAAGAAATTCAAGCAGATCCGTGTCTAGGGTTTTCAGGAACCTGTATGACTTCAACATGGGGCAGAGTGGACTAGTATTTATTACCGTCATGTAAGTGCCCTCCTGTCGCTGAACGATCACTTCATGTTTCGTCTTCGCAGCGTGGGAAGTATACTAGGACTTGGTGCCAATGTCGTCCAGGATGCGCTGTACCGGTGAGCATATGTCATGACAACTTCATGTGTCGTATCTAACTGATCTGTTCAGGAAAAATGTCTCCCAGAGAGGCCCCGAGGCAAGGCTGTACATCGCCTGTTTAGTTGGACTCTTACTGCCCACCTCGATGTTCATCTATGCATGGACAGCTAATCCTAACATCTTCTGGATGTGGCCTATTGTAGGCTTAACAGTACGTTCATTATTCCACGTAGCCGAGAGCACTCACCAAATGGTTAAATCAGATATTCATGTTTTGTTCATTCGTCACTTTTCAGGTAGTTTTTATATATTTGGCAGACTGGTAGGATTTTGTGCTGTCTCCCTTTTACTTTGCATTCAATATTATTTCCGCCTACAGTTATGGCCCAATGGCGTCATCTGCTTTGGCGGGTCAAGGCTTAACTCGTACGTTGCCACTATTTTTTTGTATTTCCATGCTGAGCAATCCTAGGTAACTTGGGTAGCTTTGCACTCCCTCTATTCTCTCGTAAGATATTCGACAAGCTCACATACAAATGGGCCAACACTCTTTTTGGTGGCATCGCCGTCATTCTAATTCCGGTTCCTTTCGTAAGTTCACTAATGCACCTCAGCATTTCACCATGTTAATCGCACCGCGGAAGGTTCTTTTATTCTACGGATCTTCGCTTCGCAAACGAAGCAGAGTGTGTCGCGAACTAATGCAGCTCGAAGAGAAACCAGTCACCACGAGCGGTGATGGCGGTCCCTGACCTGCTCGATTTCGAACAGCTTCCTTCCATGGGAACTCATCCCTCGCTGGATAAAATGGTTGGTCGTGTGCTTTCAATCTATAGTCTTCTTTATACTCCTTACTCATGGGTCTCAATTTCAATACGCTACGGTGCAATAGTATTTGATCGTCTTTCTTGGGCTCGAGGACATTTTGGATACGGACAAATTAAATATCTCACTTTACACGCAATTTCTGCGCCAGACAAGGACACCCTCATTCATTACACATCTTCAATTTTATTCGGGCACAAATGTTTTCATAGTACCACAATCATTCAATGACTCAATGGTCCCTTTCCGTCATCTAGGCTGCTGCCCAACGGAAGAGTCCGACTTCAACTAAAGATAGGTCGTGTCCGGCTGATTCACGCGTGTGCTCGGTGATCTCATCCAAACGATTCCAATACAGCCTTTATATCCGAGGCGAGTAATCCTATGATGACGTTCATTTGATGTGATCTTTAGCGACTATGTTCAACAGATTCAACGGATGAGAACTGCGATGTATGTTATGGAAGACTTATGATACAGGATAAGTACTCACAATAAGTAAGTATGTGACAGTTGACTTGAAGCCGTATTATTTACATTTAAACTGAATTCGTGAATCGTTCATTGTAGACTATCATGATGAAACCAAAACCACGGAATTAACCGTTGAACTGCTATGCGATAAGAGGTCGTTTCGTTGGTTGACCTGGGGGTCTGGCCTTAGTTATGATCGACAACCCACGTGGTGGACGGGCCCTTTTCGCGGAATCTCTTGCAACGATGCCTTGCTGTACACTGCGCGAGGCGGTCTGTTCGTGCAGGGCTGCCGTCCTCCGGGCGTCATCCTGCGTCAAAGGCACTGCGATTCTGACCTTCCTACGAGCGGATTCCCGAGCCTGCATACACGCCAGTCCAGCAAGAGACTGATGTCGAGAGCGAACACTGCCATTGTTCACCGTGGCGTCACGGTCTTTGGACTCCGAGAGCGTAATCTCCAGAGATGGGCGGGGACCGTTTAACTCGACAGCAGATATGGCTGCATCGTAAACCCATACACCTGCAGCCAATGGTCCGCTGATAGATTTGCGCCTCCCGACACAGCGTTTCTTCAACACTCGGCTAAAGTCGTCCGCAGGTGGCGTTGTTGGGGAAATCGATTCTCTAGCAACCGCTTTCCCCTTGGACTTCGGGTTCAGCACAGACTGGCTTCTGGACCGCCCGACGCTCCTCCTCGCAGTTCGTTCCTTCCCTGTGGCCTCCCTAACGACCTCTTGCATCCTCTCGGCAAGGGGTTTAAATTGCTCTTTTGACGCTTCCACGGCATTCTTCACCTTCTCCGCCCATTCGTCCACGTCGTATAATTTATGCAGCATAAGCTTGAATGTAAATTGGTGATGCTCTTCGAGGGGAAACGTCGGGCTCCCCACATCCTCCGCCACCTCGGTAGTGTTGTACGGCGCAGGCGCGATAGCGACCGTGTTGCGGCGAAGGCGTCCGGTGGGCTTACGAAGGCGTTCTTCGTCACGCTGAGCGCGCATCGAGAGGATGGTTGATAAATTCTTCAGGACCGGTACGAATTCGATGGGGACCGCTGTGATGTCTTCCGTCGAGATCGGAAGCTCTGTAGAGCCCCTAGCGCGCCGTGTCGCAATGCGGTCAAATAATTCAAAAAGTCGAGCAAATTCGGCTGTCCGGGTGTTGGGGTTAGTTCGTGTAACACTCGGCATTATGGAGTGTAAGTGAATCGAATCAGTGGCGTGTGGATATAATTATGAGAGTTGAGGCAGATTGTGAACGCGTTCGCGCAATGCGATACGAGGGGAACGGGAGGGGAAAGGCTGCTCTTATAATATTCTCGGTTACTGAACAGTCGCGGTGGATGGAATATTGTGTAGGAATATAATGTGTGGAAGGTCAGTTGACAATGTGCATTAGCTGTGGACTTCCATCACTCGAGCATGGACTTCTGAGTGGCACAATTAAACTGGTCCATTGTTCACCATTCTTGTTTATGTCACGCAATCCGACAAAGCAATCCACTTCCGCTTATAAGACTTGCAAGCTTGTGTACGATTGCAGATGACTGTCTATTGCAAAGAGTACCAGCAAAACAGGATTTCAGAACGAAAGGCGCTACAGTACTTCCATAATTTGCTTGTAAAGAGAAAAGAAAGCTTTGCTCGTTGGATTGCAACATTACCAGGGCCTTCTGCGTACTCGCACCTTCCCGTTCGCGCGCAGAATGTAGACTGTTGTCTTCCTCCGCCAATCTCCAACCTTGTCGTCGTCTGGTTCGTAGACTTGATATGTGAAGAATGAGCTCCAGCCGACCGTGCGCAAGGTCTTGATTTTTCTTGCAAGCTCAAGACTTGCCTCCAGTTCTCGGGTGCGTACCTTCGGAGCCGATCCAACGAGCTTGCATGTGCTGCAGAGTTCTGGGCCGTGGGGAAAGGGTAGGACCTCGGTGCAGGCTCCACAGTGGGATTCTTCCTTTTCGTCGTCTTGGTCTACTGAATAGGAAATGGGATCAGTGGTGCTTTCGGTTTCCAATTGACTGAGGACGGTTCCGGTGAACAGAGATGCAGGTTTGGGACTGAACGCTGTCCGGAGGGTCTGGTCAAAGGCTAGTGGCGTGTCATAGTGCTCTAGATGTCTTTCTACCATTTCTTCGTCCGAGAGAAAGATACCAAGATGGAGATCAGCAAGTTGGGTTAGGGGTTTTAGTGCGTCCGCGAAGTGGTCCTATCAAGCGTCGGGGTTCGGTTAATGTCAAACAACACGGCTAATCATACCGTCAATTTTGTGATGTCAGAGAAGTAATTCGGGATTGGCGAGTGCACGACGGCAGTTGAGCTTTCTTCGAAGCAAGGCCAACAGCAGGAGACGTCTAACTGTTCGGAGCAACTGAGGTGTAGGATCTTCACAGAAGCGAACGCAGATGCGAGAGTTTTTAGCAAAGGTACGTCAATTCGCCAGAGTTTAGTCAGTGTAATAGACGTCAGGCAGGATGTGAACCATGAACTCAGATGGATTGCTGGTGGTGAGAAGATACGCTGCAGTCGTGTTGCTTGCGATTTTCTCCCGTCCGACGAGAAAGTGATCATCAAGTGCTTCAGGTTCCTAAGGAGAGATGGGTTCCATGATGCTAGGTCAAGAGCATGCGACGGTGCTATGAGTGTTCTAGCGGGTTAAACCCAGCCAGTGAGTGCATTGAGGCCCGAATGCTAGCAAATCACACGCACTTGACACAGTCAAATCCAACGCTGTCGCGCGAGGTATTGCGGGAGGTCAATGAGAAGTGAATGTCTGTATATGAAGCAAGTTGCCTCGCAGATACGACGCGAATGGAAGAAAAATAATGGCGCAGAGCAACGTGTCTAAACTGAGAACAGACGAGAGAGAACGAGTGGATGTGGAAGAAGCAGCCAGATGGGCAAGAGTCGAGTAGGAAAGAAGCAATGTAATCAACGACTTCGATGGGCAGCTGAGGTACCTTTGTGCGGGTGAATTCCCTTTGATCTGTTGACGAAGGGAGCTGTTTGGGCTGACTCTCGGAGTCGCGTTGCTCTGGAGCTGGGGAGGTAAAGGTATGGGTATATGCACTCTGAGAGCTAGAAATCAGTGGATCAAGGAGATCCACTTCAGACTCGTCCTCAGAGCTCCCCGATGGTGTGCTGCCAAACCCTAGAGACATCATAGTTGGGTGAGAGAAGCAAGATTCATTAGACGCCCGCTATATAGTAGCGCTCAGGGGGCTCACGTGAGCCCAAAGTAGTGATCACGTGATATCTGCAGCGTCCATTGCTGAATTTGCTGAGGTTTCGTTGACTTCGACCTGAGGCTGAAGACCACTTGGTGAGGGCTCGGTCCTACGCCCTCTGATACGCCCCGCCGTTGTGAGCAGTGGAATCCCAACTAAGTGCGAACATCTTGTTGGTTGACCTAACTCAAATTCAGTGTCCGCCTGACGTGCCTAGCTTTGCAGATCCTGGTTCACGAATCACGAATGTACAAATCAGATAGGCCCCGAGACGCTGACAACATTCAAGATACCACCACAGAAACCACGCAAAATAGAAAAACGTACAGCGCAATATATGCTCATCAGCTAAGAGCCTTCATAGATGCTGCCGAAGACGTGGACGCGGATCCAGATGTAATCGAGGACCTACTCGAAGGTTTGGAAGATGGAGAGGAGGAAGAGGAAACACAAGAAAGTGACCATGGCGAGGACGGAGATTCAGAAGACTTGGCTCTCCTTGTGCGCGAGCAGCACACTCCTGTAGAGGAGAACGACGACCTGGATGATCTCGGAATGGAAACCGCAATCGCAAAAGAATTACATAGAGAAGGTATGTATGCTCATTTGATATCGAAGTAGGAAAGTGCACTCGTTGGAGCTTTTTGTCAATGAATTATGTCCTTGAACTAATATCTACCTAGCACAAGAAGCATGGTCGAAGGAAGAAATTCGGAAGATGATACATCACCTGAAAGAACGTGGTGAGCCTACGTCCTAGTACAAAGTGCGAAAGGATGGGCTCAACCATGTGACATATCACTTTCTACAGGAATGAGTTCCTTCGTCAGTGAATATGTTATCACCCAAAACATCCCGATTGTGAAACTTCTGTTCGCCTTCGGCATTTCCTTGGTAACCCACCATTTTATCTATAAGAGAACTTGTTAACTTGAAGTACAGTGCCCAGAGTTGCGGAATAAACGACCACAGACAATGCTATATTTTCTGCGGGTCGCGATGTCTAAACAGTGGGTTAAACTTTACAGGTTTCCTTGAACATTCGCTCACGTTGACTCGACCGTTTCGCCGATCAGACTCCATCTCAGAGACAAGCTGCCCCAGCATAACACCATCGCCGATGCTGTTTCCTTGATTCGAGCCTCAAAGCGTATAGTCGTGCTCACTGGCGCTGGCATTAGTTTGTATTAGCACGTATTATCAGATTCAAGTACTAAATCTATCCATAGGCGTCTCGTGTGGTATCCCAGATTTCAGTGCGTACACCTAATTTTATATTATGGAGACAAGTATCAACAGGAGCTGCTTAGGATCACATAATGGCTTGTACGCCACACTGAAGGAACAGGGAAACTATGACCTCGACGATCCTCAGCAGATGTAAGATTATCAATTAGTTCAATACACTCTCAATTTGACACCTGTTAGGTTCGATATACACTATTTTAGAGAAAACCCTGCTGGTGAGAAACATCGTATTCATTAAGGCGGAGTTGTTGATCCAGATGCTTCTTCACTCAGTATTCTAGTAAGTGTTTCAGTCCGGTGATGTCGCACCACAGACTAAGGTCGTGGTCGTTAAGCTCATTTGCAAGGTTCTTACCCTGCGCCAGAAGACAATGTTTCTACTGATGCGGTAATTACAGCCAAATATATCCATCTAATTTTATACCATCCCCTTGTCACCGCTTCATCAAAGCTATGGAAGATAGGGGAAAGGTAGGCATCATTGTCATTTTTCCATGTAGCTAATCAAACCCATGAGGATTATTATTAGCTTCTCCGAGTAAGCCCCATTACCTATCATTTTCCTCTCTTCGTCCGAAGTTTGACCGATGACATGGCCAGAACTACACTCAGAACATTGACACGCTGGAGACGCTCACTGGAATTACTCGCGTACTACAGTGCCATGGATCATTCGCGACCGCTACATGCATCCAGTGCAGACAGCGTGTACCAGGGACTGAAATTGAGAAGGATATCATGGAACATCACGTCCCATTCTGCACTGCGTGCACGGAAACACATAAGATAGCCGAGGAAGCCCGCAAGGCTGCCAAGAAGAAAAATACCAAGAAGCGAGGTAAGAAGGACTGGGAGGAGGAGAGTGATGAAGAAGAGGATATACCTGTTGGTGTGATGAAAGTCAGTCAGCTTATGTCGTTTTGTTTTGCGAGCTCTCAATAACATTTGGGTGTGCAGCCAGATATCACCTTCTTCGGAGAGAAGCTCACGGACGATTTTGAGCATGCCCTCGAGAATGATCGAGATAAAGTCGACTTATTAGTCGTCATCGGAACCTCGCTGAAGGTCTCGCCTGTATCCGAGATTCTTTGTGAGTTGAAAAGACATGATTCAGGAACAAGCAGCTGAATCTTCACCAGCACATCTTCCCCATTCAGTTCCCCAGGTTAGTACTTGGTTGCATGTGTTTCGTTCTTCTCTGAGCACCGTGGTAGATTCTTATCAACAAGACTCCTGTCCGGCACATAAATCCCGACGTCCGTATTGGTCTTCACTATCACAGGTTGGTGATACTAATTATATCCACTAGATCATCCTCCTTGGCAACGCAGACGAGATTGTCCACCATCTTTGTGAGCAGCTTGCATGGGAGTTACCGCCAGCGGCGGGAAAGCTTCTTGAGGTTTCGTCTTCAGGGAAATCAGTGAAGCGTGCATCAGGTGAAATGATAGGCAGAGCCGAGCCCGTTCGTGTTGCAAAGAGGTCTGTCGTCACACACATTGATGCCAGTGCATTGCTTGATTGAGTCATGGTGTAGCCACGTATGGTTGTTTGAGGGTGCCGAGGGTGATAAATGGCTGCGAGATATCGAGGAACGATTCCCGGAAGAAGATACGGAATCCGCATCGAGCGCAACGCAAGGTCGAGTCCAGCATGAGGGCAAAGAGGCAAAGCGGCCGCGGCGATGATGATACGTGCTTTTATCTTTCATGTTTATATTTGGTGAATGGACATTTTGGATACTACCAACATGATGTACTCGAGGCAAACTCGTGTATCGAGAAAAGTGTACATTGATTGATACTGCTCTTGACTCTTGCTTGACTCTGTAAATGTCGAAGAACCTGATATCATGTAGGCCTTACGAAACAACACGTGACTGGTTGGGGCACCATCTCCATTTTGGCTGCCGATTATCTTATCGTAAATATTACGCTCGTTGATAGATTGCCACTCAACACAAAAAAACTGTATATTACCTACAACCCAGCATCTTCAAAGATAACCTTCGCCATTCACCTCACTCTTCCTCCCGGGTATATTAATCTTAGCTGACGAGCCCCTGCTCGCCTTCCTTCCGTGTCTTCCCGGAGCGCTCACAAAATCAGGTAGATGCGTTATCGAGCCATTGGCAACATGCGAAGAGGAACCATTCCGGGCGTGTGAAGCAGAGCTGCCGGGAAGATACGGTGCGGAGCCGTTTGGAAGGTGTGATATAGAGTCCCTTGAAGCGTGCGGGGGCTGGTGCTTTCGTATCGAGGGCAGGTAAAACTCTTCGTTTTCATCCTCCTCCTCGGTCAGTGCTGCAGTGTAGCCCGTAGGTGTACTTGAAAATGAACGGAAGTGTCGGATAGAGTTGTACGAGCCCTTGCGGAGGTGCATGGCATATGAGTAGAGTAATAAAGCGAAGTATATCTGTTTAATTTGAGAACTTAGGACATGATGCAGCGTATGGTTTGGGCGATTGCGTACCTTTGCAAGCCAGCTGACGACGATAACACCCATGGCAGTACCCTTCTCCTCATGCCACAAAATATTTGCTGCAGCCCGCTGCGTATCCGTCAGATTGTGCTTTACATCTGATGCACCGTGCCGTATAGCCTCCTGTGCAGGTGAATTGGAGATCTGCTGCCCATCGTGTGGGGTATGATACCACCAGACAATGGTGAAGAAGACCGTCCAAGCTGTTGAGAGGATGTGGTCGACGAAGAAGAAGTATGCAAAATACAGCGTGTGCTGAGGGTTTTCCTGAAGAAAAACGGTATCAGCCAGGAATCGGGTCTTTTGTTTAAGGATACGAACATCTTTGACGGATTTCAGTCCCCAGCTTAGAGCGACGAGACCGAGAACCGAATAAATGTACAGACTGAGCTGGGCAAAATTACCACCTGCACCCGTCAGAGTAGCTATCAAGCCATACACGCCCGCAACTTTATTGAGGAGCTGCGATATGATTTAATTTCCGTACCGTCGGTCGAAGGAAGACTTGAAGGCTTACTGCAAACAGTAGGGCAATGGTGACACCAGTTTTGAGGTCAGTAACACCAAGGAAGGTGGAGATGGGCCAGAGCCTCCATTCAGGGCGAAGGATGAGTTTCATACGCGAGTCATGTAGCACCCAGAGCTGCGACTGCAAGGGTGGGGGTGGGGGTGTTTCAAAGTGCAGTGTCGGAACTCGGGCAAGAGTAAACTTTGCAGCTTATTAGTCAGCCAACGTCACGGTACAGGTCACTTCGGACTCAATATCATTACGGTCAACGGGAGGGTAAGATATAGCAAAAGACAAAGACAGAGCCGACAGGATTAATGCATATCGAATAACAACCATCTAGTACGAACGTTCGCCACGTAACCGGCGTGCAAGAGCAAGGTCTTTTGGTTGAATAGTCGACATCTTACGGATAGCAGCCGAGTTATCATAGAACCGGAGGTTACTCTGCGACAGAGTTGTATAGCGACATTGAAATTTGATTTATTTAAATGCTCTAACCTTGGGGTTCTGTACGAGCCATTAAACAGGAAGCTTGCGGGACTTTTGGTATCGACGAATATCACGAAGGGCCGCAGTACAAGGACGGAAACGCTGAGACTTCTTGACACCACTAGCTTGAATAGCCTGAAGAAATGATGTCGGGTGGGTTCAGAAGTCCAGAAAGGTTCAACTGCGTACTGGATGTGTATTTACTGGAGCTGGAGCCTTTCCTCTGACACAACCGCACGCAGCTGTACACGAGGTGCCTTGCCTGGTTGTGAATGAGCCAGGGTGGAAGTCTTGACCTGAAGGACTACTTACCGCCAGTACTCTTACGGGCAGTTTGCTTGGTGCGAGCCATTAATGTTGGTTAAGAGAAGTGTAGCGGTTACGAGCGCACTCCTCCGCAAAGTAGGCTGCCTTATAGAAACGCGTCGCGTGATCACATAATAATCTACTCGTATCTGGTGTGCACTGGTTGCAACTTGCTTGAGCTAAGCATTCGTTGGTGGAAAGACAGCACATCCGTAATCAACGAGGAAAATCTTACACAGAATCACAAATGCCAAATGGTCATGCGGGGTTGACAAGCATACGCCATAATGTCAAAGTAAAATATAGAAATACAGTAGGATACAGTGCGAATACGAGCAGCAAAATATCGTTCTATGAACGCTCCCCACGCAACCGCCGTGCAAGTGCAAGGTCTTTTGGTTGAATTGTAACACGCTTGGCATGAATAGCAGCCAAGTTCGTGTCCTCGAACAACGAGACTAGGTATGCCTCTGCGGCTTCTTGGAGAGCCATCACGGCAGATGATTGGAATCGCAGGTCAGTCTAGTAAGAGCAATCAGATCGATTCATGACAACAGTGACCAAAGCTGACCTTGAAATCCTGTGCGATTTCACGGACAAGACGTTGGAAGGGGAGCTTGCGGATAAGCAGCTCCGTCGACTTTTGGTACCGACGAATCTCACGAAGAGCGACGGTACCGGGACGGAAACGATGGGGCTTCTTGACACCACCAGTAGTGTTCTGAGGGAAAAAACGTGAGCAAAGTGCGGGACGTTGAAAAAATATTGCACGTACTGGCGCAGTCTTGCGGGCTGCAGACTTGGCGGCCAATTGCTTACGAGGGGCCTTGCCTGTTCGCCAGTCAGCTCGAGCGCCGCCATCCTAGACACAAAAGACTCCTTACCACCAGTGGACTTGCGGGCAGTTTGCTTGGTACGAGCCATTGTTAATCAAAGAGATGATGAAACAAAGTATGGCAGAAGTGGGTGATGGTACGAAAATGAGTGAATTGCCTCACAATTGGAGTTCACCTATATACAGACGCGTCGCGTGATCACGTGCAGCCCGCGTTTTCTTGAATCAACAATACCGCATGCGGTTTTCCAGCACAGCCACATCTCGTGGTATAATAAGCAGTCGCAGCTGATCACGGTGCTGCTGTATCTCCTCGTAAACAAACACAGCACGCACTTTACTCCACTCCATTTAACAAAACACAATGTCTGGCCGTGGAAAAGGTGGAAAGGTGAGCTCAAAAGTCAGGTAATCTGGAATGCGGTCTAACTTGTCTTGAAGGGTCTCGGAAAGGGTGGTGCCAAGCGTCATCGCAAGATTCTTCGTGACAACATTCAGGGTGAGCCACACGTTGATCATGCACTTGTCTCTCTCTAACTTATACTTAGGCATAACTAAGCCTGCTATTCGTCGTCTCGCCCGTCGTGGCGGTGTCAAACGTATCTCTGGTCTTATCTACGAAGAGACCCGTGGTGTCCTCAAGATCTTCCTTGAAAATGTGCGTGCATAAGCCTAATGGAATTTACTCGCACATGCTGATATCTCGTCGCAGGTCATCCGTGACTCGGTAACATACACTGAGCACGCAAAGCGGAAAACTGTCACTGCCCTTGATGTCGTCTACGCACTAAAGCGATCAGGGCGTACTCTGTATGGTTTCGGTGCATAGGGATTTGGAGACATTGTTTGTGGCTTGTTGTATTGTATATGTATCATTATAATCCTTCGGACTTTCCTCTCCTATCCCATGAATCCTATGCAGATCC
>PVYJ01004850.1:7146-23564 GCA_002995095.1 Rhizopogon sp. AM-2018a | reverse complement strand
CAGATCCAGGGAGTCTTCGTCATTTAGTTTTGTAAGAACGATGTGAAAATCTCTGACCGAAAACAGGTGTACTCTGCATGCCACAGTGCAAAGTACACGCATCAGACCTCGTGGGACTTTCTTGGGGTCGTCGTTGAGCGCTGGGTTCAGGCAACGATGGGTATGTATTCCTCACCTCACACTACGCCAGCAACCACATCTCAGCATGCCGCATGTAGCAAAAACATTGTTGCCAGTGGTATCTATGCCTCATCCTATATCCGAAACACAAATTTATCTTCAAGCGTAATTCAAGCATGGTGTAAGGCCCTCCGCATAAAACAAGGCGGTCCGTAATAATTGGTAAGTTCTTCCATCAAGAAGCTGTTCGTTTCATGGCGTCCATTTTCCAGCAGTTTGGCTCAGGAGCGCAACCGGGTATACACCATGACATTTCCAGGGCCAACATCCCAGAAGCCACTTTTACTGAGGATACGATTGCAGGATGCGATTGCATGTTGTCAACGGACAATAAAGAGTGGAATAAAGAACACCTTATAAGGTGCCTAAGTGACATTCTGCTTGTCGTCGTCGATTTATGTCTCTGCAAACTTCTTTGGAACGGATTTTTAGACATCATACTTACAATGGTAGAAGGTTCTTTAAGTTTTGGGTGTGCTGTTCCTGGAACACTTGTCAGTCTTGGGAGGAAGCACCCATGTTATCTTTGTTGGCTTGGTGCAAGTGAGATTGCCATGATGCAGTCGCGGACGCGGACGCAGAGATACGAACAGCATATTATTTGGTACATCTGTATGGATCACAGACGTTGTCAGTTCCAGAGTATTGATGGGGAAATATTCGTGGCTAGGGTCAGACGAGTCAATACCATGCGAAATAAGAGAGCGCTGAATTCACAAACCCGGATGAGAAAGTTACATTTACTCGGATCGGACACGGCAGACAAGTCCAGAAAATTTCCCCGTCGGTATTTACATGGACTGATACAAGCGGTGTATCGCATCCACGGTATGTACGTCAAACTGTTCAATGAGCAATAGCAGACCCCTTCTTTGCTCCATTGACTTCTGACAATAATTTCTGGTCGTTGACAATTCTGGTCATTGACCTTTGATTTGCATCTCCACCAACTCCGAGAATCGAAGATGTATCCTGGTAGTCATGAGTGAGTGCCTAGCGGGTTCATGTCTCAAAGGAGTACCAAGAGTTCGCGATTCCCAAGAATCTAGCCTGCACACTGCTTATTCTTGATGAGCAGATGCGTTGTCATACCCCGCACCCCCTACTCTCTGTGGACGGGTTAGAAAGAAGGAAAAGAAAACGAGCTACTATTGGTATTCCAGCTGCTCTGCAAACAACGCAGATGTACCATATATTCTTTCACCACAAGCGTGTTGCTCCGCTAAATCAAAAGACACTGTCACGTTCAAAGCATGGAAAAGTACATGGACTTACCCTTGCCAAATTCACGGTGCTGTCAAACAAGGTCCTGGGATGACATGTTGGACCAATCCTAGTTCACCGAGATGTGGTCTCTGGAGATACGGCTGCTGATGAACTACTACAAATGAGACATGTATGACTGCTTGCGAAGACCGCCACGTAGGTTATGGTTTGCGATGTTCCCCTCCATCACGAATCACACGTACGGATGTCCATTTTTTCTCCTTTCGTTAATTTCTGCAGCTCGAAAAACTCCGACTGAATATTGATGGGAGTTCGCTGCGGGATCCTGTTTGCTCCTCGATCTGGAGGAAGTGTCGAGAGTTGAAATCAGGGTTTTAGACATTCTGTCTTTGGAGGCCAGTGTAACGACCTAACATGCATGACGTTTGTGCATACAAACAATTTTTCTGTCATTACGCATCAAGGATATGCGGGGCGTTGACACTCAGCCTCTTCCAGTCAGCGAGGCCATCTTGGACCATGGGAAGGGAAGAACCGCAGCAGAGAATTCTAAAAGTTTTCTCAGAGTGTTGTGACATGTTAGTCGATGACTACTGCTCCAAAGAGCACCTAGTCTCTAACCCTGGCGGCCTGGCCTGTCCGAATGTGGTTCATATGGCCTACGATAAAATGGGATCGCCCATTCAGATACCCATGCGGTTTTACCCAAGTTTGGTTCAGCATCTGCGCTGGGGTCGCGGAGATAGAAAATGGAAGGACCAATCTTCTCCAGTGAAATGCCAGTTCCTGATGGTGGCACGACTTCAAGTCAATACGAATCGCCTTCACCAAGCCTACGATTATCAGGCATCACGTCGTACTTCCTATACATACCATAACCTCCATATAGTTCCTGAGCAGTCTCGAGATAGTCCACAACTAGTCAATGGATGCTCAAAGCAGCGGCACATGGCGCATGAAGACAGGACTGAAAAAATGCTGGATAACATGCGAGAAGGCTGACGGTGAGCCAAACAAAGCTTTACTTGGGCTGTTTTTTTCCTGTTCGCTGATCTGCTCTCACATCGAGAGCAGGAAGACCAAATCAAACTTGCATGCTACCGCGGTAAGTCGCATCGATAAAGCAACCTATCCTGCTGTGTTGCAGAAGCAAACGGAATGCATCGTGAATATGAGATAACAAGCATATATAGCAGCGAATCCACGGTACTGTATGGTATCATGTATGGCAGGTAGGAGACAGTGTCACCTTCCAACCACGACCGGTTAGAAAGCTCATCTTCGAAACTCCGATGTATTGATGCCACGAGTTATTGAAGGGTCTCATACCTGTAATGAAGTCACTTAGGCGTAGAGAAAGGCTTCAGATAACAGCAATGCGAAAGTTATCATTGACCTACAAGGACGCCGCTGATGCTGATAAAACTACTATCCCGCTTTTAGAACCCACTAGGAATCCTTATGGAACGTCGACTACTAACGGACTACTAGCGGTTGGGCACGACAACGAACCGAACCTCATTTAGGCTCTCTATGTTGCACTAGCCTTCTCGTGTCGTGCTGGGCCGTGATGCAGTACATATGTACCGATTCCTGAGGTGAAGCCGAAGGCGCATATTCTTCCATTGCGCCCGTATCCATGCTCACAACAGGCGCGTTGGTGGTCGAGGATGGACCAATGTGTTGGCGTGCTTTTGGTAGCGGCTACATATCATGGCCGATGTCCGCGATGAATGCGCAGATGACGCCAGGCATTCTCAACTGACTAGATAAAGTCTTTCAGCTTCGAAGACAATCAAATTCTGCTCACCGATCTGGGATCATCAGGATCGAGGATGGCTTGCTCTCCATTCCCTATTCATCATGAGTCGGAACCCATAATTGAATTAGGTACAACTCCTTGTCCTAGGAATACTACTGACGTCCGACTTCCGAAGAACGAGGAGGCAGATAACTATGCCCAGCCATTACAAGTACAACGGGAGGGGCGGCGTAATGATGCGACTTCTGGTTCGTTCCATCGCCAGTTTCAAAGGTGTCGGGAAGGCCACCCTTCCTGACAGCGGAGCGATAGTAATCTCGTTGATATTTTCTCCACTCTGTGCGGCGATGTTGTCTTTTGATGAGCTGTCTTTTTGTTCTGGGCTAGGTGCTTTTTCCTTCGTGGAGAGGTCATTTCAGTAAGATGATGGACGTAAGCCGTGTAAGTTCTTCACTTTCTGAATGCATTATCCGCTGTATGTCGACACGGTGTTGGCTCGAGGAAAGCTGAAGTTTTTGTGTGACGAAGGTTGGACGAAGGGAATCAAAAATGTCGGACAAGCCAATTTAATACCCCACGAAAACGAATATTTGTCTGATGATTGGCAGTTATTGTATTGTGATAAAATAATTCTGAACGTCAGGTCTCGAAGGACAGCAACTTATGGCACAGGAAGAACTCTAGACTCAGATGAGTCTTTTTCTTTTTTTGCGCCCATTTAGTGGTGTGCCAGTGGAGCTCGAACTTGCGCTCATCGTCTACGCCGGCGACCTTAGTTCCGACCCACTCACGAACTCATGATTCTACATAATTTCTGGACCGTTGGATTTGCTCCTGAAATTAGCGATGTTCGCTGGAAAACAAGGCCGCGGGTAGCAACATAGGTTTCAAGTCATGCACTAATGTTAATCATTCAATGGCGCCAGTGGAGCAACATTGCGCTCAATCAATGCCGATGACCTCAGTTCCGACCCTCGTAAACAGAGATACCATATATTGGACCGTTGATTTTTACTCCTGGCAGTAGTGACGAGTCCACGGCGATGGGTAGAAAACCGACCCTCTACACATGGGTTCCAGATTGGAGCTGTTTGCGGGAAATCAAACAGCTGAGAATGTTTTTCTCCCAACCCCCACAACTCCGGGATGGACAAAACACCAAACAAAACACAATCACGATTGGATATTCTCTCAAGACGACTCAGCCGGAACATGTTTAACCGATTACGAATGCGAAGTTCACCATGCAAACCGGTTCGTAACTTGCACTTGCGATCACAGTGGAGCTAATAATCATTCTGATCTGTCAAGAAGGTGAAGAAGTTCTTTGATACAACATTGGGTTGGATAAGCATCAGTAATCTACAGGTGCCGCGTAGGAGGCAACTCTCACGGAATGTACAGGGAAACTTTGGTTTTCTAAGTCTGGAGAGCTGAAAGTGGGTCGATCGAGATGAACAGAAGTTTGAACCCTTTGTGAACCCTTTGCCCAGTATAGTGACATGGTGCGTCGACTGTATCGCATACGTTCCTTCAAACTAATCACTTCTCTGCCCCTAGAATATACGACTTGTTTCATCGTGTTTCTCGAAGGCAGGGTGAAACAACCGCAAGCCTAATCCGCTATAAATGTAGCGGAGTGCCTCTGTCTACAGGCCTACTTCCGCTCGAAAAAAAAATTAGAGAGCACGAAAGTTCCTTTTCTTGTCATTCCTTATCTTTCTCCCTAAGGTTTCGAGATATCATGTTACTGGCAAGTAGTCCAATGGGAGTTTTCCAGAGTCTGATCACTCTAGGGTGACCTGAAATGCCTGCGGAAATGAGCATGACATCAAGGGTACAGGTGCGCATTCGAATTAACGTCAACCGTGGGGGGTCTAAACTGCATTAGGTCGTTGTAACGCTCCAGCATCGATCACCTGCACATAGAACGCTTTAGCTCATGTCTCATAAAACATCGATTTGTCACATAACCGTTACCATACCGGTTTTGACACGTTGTGCTGGAGAATGATGCTTGCGATATTGTGCATTGCGCGCTGGACGCAGCTACCGAATTCTAAGCTTATCACGGCCCGCTGCTGGATAAAAGTTTAAAGCTAACCATCAAGTTTTGACCAGGCAGATTTCAAGCTCAAGTCTAAAGAAGCCTTTGCGGAAAGATATACCGATTTGATACTGGTATAACTTAGGTCTCAGGCTCAGGTGTGTTCTGTTCGTCAATTTTCAAATTAATATTTAACGTATAGATATATGGGGCGTTCCGGTGGATCCAGCTCGTCGGGCCCTCCCAACGCGCGACTTCCTCCTCGACCTCCAACACGCCATAACCGCGGGGTGCCGCGATACCAGGAAGAATTCTTTCTTTTTGAATCTAGTCCGGGGTAAATAGTCTCCGCGTAATAAATTCTACAGCTTCGAACAAACCATTGGCTTGAATAAACTAGTTTACCTGATGGCGTATGACGTCTATAGTCTGCTGTAGGCTAGATAGTATGACGTATGACTTCTAGCATCGATTACCTGGTTAACGAAGATTCATTTTGCAAATTGCCATGCATACGAACTATCGCTCTCCTGTGCCTAAAGCCCATGATGGGGACGCAGATTACTACAAGCGCACCACCAATCTCCTTCGGAACGACTTCCGCTGTAGATGCGTTTTCCACGGGATGAACTTGATCAAAAGATGACGTCCTACTCTATTCCGCAGTTACTGTATATCCAAATTCCGCTGTTTTAAGTGACTCCACGAAATCAGGTCACAAGTAGCTGACGTAATCAGTATCGCTCTAGGCTACACCCATAGTTTGTGATCAGACGCGCTAACTAGTGGTGTGGAACTCAGATTTTTTGTCACAGCGTCGTCACTCTTGAAAAGCAGATGAGCTCCATTAATCACCACCTTAATCTCTTCCCTCCTCTCATTCAAGCTGGACACGCGGAGCAGTTCATCCAGTCGGGGAAGACAATTTCGTTTGCTCAATCGTCTTTGAACCAGTCGCATGCTGTATTTCCATCTGCCCGAGTATGTTTTACACCCTCAAATTGTCTTCAAGGGGAGAGTTCATTATTCATGCTAGCAAGATGCTCCGAGCATAAAATACAGTGGTGTAGAAGAACAGCCCATATTCTTCGCGAGCAGTGAAACTTCACCGTCATCCGAAAGACGATTGGTGTGTCCACATGGTTATATTGTGTCGCACACGTTCATATTCGGGTAGTTTATAGGAGATACATCTATAATCTTTGCTGCGTTACAAAACTTGACCAACACGGCTCAAAGTCGGGGACAGGATTGGTACGGTTTATGGCCTATTTGTTATACACACTCATCATTATCTGGCATTAGGCTTCAGAGCCAAGAAACCCATAATGTGATCAGGAAGCTAACTCTGGATTACATTAACTTCGCCAGAGAGTGCTGGATACACACCTCAGTGAGCGTTCGCACTTTGTTTCAATGAAATGTTGATTGAGTATCAATAATCCCTGTCCAGTCTCAGGATTCTTCTCAGTTTTCCGGCGATCATTACCGCAGTTTATACACGTGCCTTTCCCTATTTGCGGTGCTATACGTGCCTGAGTATGGATATGAGGATGCACCGGTGGGCGATGATTTAATGGAGTGGCTGAATATCCATTTCATTGAACCTTCCACGGAAGAAGGCGATCATCTTTCAAGTCTGGATCGTCCTTGGGAAGATGATACATTCTGGCCGTATCTTGTCAGGTAAGGTCATATGGTAATGACGATCAAAAGCTAATGTCATGCAGGGTTACTTTGAGAGGTCTTTCCAAGGCTGCGACCTTCTTCCTTGGAACATTATCAACTCACCCGTCCGACAACCTGCGCCGACTTGCCCAACAGCTATCCCCATTGCTTCAATCACAGCCTCACCTTCAGTCTTTTGAGGCGGAGCGCGACTTTGCATATGCTTCTCACCGATGGAAGGATAAGGTACAAGCCCTGCGACTTGAATTAGACAATGTTCCTGAAATAGATCGGCACGACGGAACCGAGAACTGGTGGGATCGTCTAAGTGACATTGTTGGTGTATTAGAAGGACGTAACGAGGTGATCCGTCGTGTCTGTGAAGATCTCGGTGCGGACTGGAGAGAAGCTTCTGTCTCCTGGGGCGTATTTACCGATGTAAGGTTACGAAGACAAGATTTGCCGTATGTAATCCTTTTCATGACCGATTCTATGCTGACATTCTTAGCAGTGAAGTCGTCTCTCAAGTCGTTGAAGATATGCCCCCGGATCCGACAAATTTAGAAGATATGGTACATGCTGCACTATTCAGCGGTGATCCTGCCAAAGCACTGTCCCATGCAGCGCTGCTCGACCCTTGGCTTGCTGCGCATATGGCAGATTTGATGCAATCCCTGTCTTTGATCGAAAAGGAAACAAATGAGGAGTGCGTTGAAGTCATTTCCCTAGGGATGATAATACTTATTCCTTCCGCAGCTCAGGTCTCAATATCAGAGATTTTTATGTGCTCAGTTATTCGCAGTACCTTCATGCTGATCCCGCACTTTGGAGAATTACCGTGGCCTACATGTTCTCGTGTGGGGAGACTGGCGTCAGAAGTGCCGATGAAGTTTTAATGCACGTGCCGCTTCGGTTGAGCTCTGTTGGGACAATCGCCCATAACCAGGAAGAGACAAATGGCGCCGAAAATATGAAATCCGGTGATCTTGCTGGTGTGGTGAAAGATATCAATGCGACGTGTTATGAATATCAGCGGGAGGAAGTTCGACGAACTATTTGTCGCGTATGCATTATCTCGCCATCACACTTATTTATCTTCATAATGGTTTCACGCAGATCGCCGCTCAGACCTTCGTACAAGGAAAGGAATACGGACTCGCGCTTTCATATGCCTCGTCGGCGGAAGACTGGCCCGGACTTGGCCGCGTGGTTGATCGTGTTTTGCAAGAATATATCTCTGCAGGTGCGAAAACGTTGTGAATCTGTTTAAGTATTTGGAATCGATCGAAATGTCATCAGGGCCAGAACAATTCACTCGTTACGTGGCTGGAATCGCTCCATCACTCCAAGCCCTTCGGATGCAGTCTGGTGCACAGGGCATCTTCATTCATCGCTTGATGTTCGCTGTTCGCTACGCTGAGTTCCATCAGCGCTTGAGTAATCGGGATCTGCAAGATGCTGCTTGGGATCTCATATCGATGTTCCAAGACGGGATTGCCCCAAAATCATGGTGGGGGGTTCTGCTGTGCGATGCCCAGCAGCTTCTGCACTATGGTCCGTAAACTGATCCATATTTTGTGTTTAGTCCCCTAATTTTTTCCCGTTAGATGGCGCTTTACTCTTTCCATATGCAAGCGCATGCATTCTGTTACAGCATCTGGAAGAAGTCATCACGCGAACTGATCAGGGATCCAGCGACGAATATCTTCGTGTGTTGATCTCGAAGCTCGGCTGCAGTGGGACTACTGAGGCCCTACATGTTCTCCAAGGCGTGCGGCTGGCATTGGCGAAGTACTTTGCCAGATGCACGATGATTGGTACCGGGGGAAAACAGGTCACAGAGCGCAAATTTGGTGCAGTAGTGTGACACCTGATTTTTGGCTCCTATGCGACCTTAATGATTGATTAACATTTCGAATTAGAACCGTCCTGATGCGGCTTTAAGAAAGGATGGGCTGTCAAAAGGTAAACTTCGTACCGTACCGCTAGCTAACTCAGCTCAGTTCGGACGTCCTTTTTCGGTACGGCATGATACCTAGGCAAACCGTGCACCATGTTTTATTTGTTCTCTGACTGGAATTTTACGCGATTTCCCCCCCTCCCGTCGTTACGGAACGCGTACCCTTGCCGGACTTCATAAATTTTAGCAGAGCTAGAACCTTCTATTCAGTCTGGGCATCGAGGGTGCTTATTTGGCCAAGCCCATGTTCAAACCCCTGTTGGACAGCGCATGTCTTCAACGAGATTTCCTGATTATCAATTGTAGTATGTGAAGGCGAGAAGATCCCATCTAGATCCCATGTGGTGAACACGAGAGGCAAGTGAGCCACATTGAATGAATGAAAGCGGTGTCCAGGGACTAACCCAATATGCCAATTCTCCGCGGTCAACCTCCACATGCACCGCATCATGCAATTAATATAACAGCTATGAATTTGGCATGAACCTAATCATACGCAGTGTATCTTACTGCTGGTGAACATCCTTGAGGTTGTGTCCTTCTTACCGCTCATTTATCTTCGGGACAGCGAATACACCCTCCATATGGTTATTGGTGGTGTGCGATCACCCCTTATCTGACCAATGATCCGCTCCGTAGCGGAAGACATTTTTCCTTCGAAGATTGGCAGGAAGAATCCGTTTTCTAGCCAGGAGAGCCAAGGCCCGGGGCTTTGGTGATACGGTGAACACAAATAGTTCAAGTGGAGCGGGGCTTTTCTTACCATTGTGAACCAGGTTACACGGACTCGGGGACCCGGAAGCACAGCTGGCGAAACTCGATAAAGCAAATCGCGTCCATCGGTTCTGTGGTCATGCGGGGATATGTTAATTTGGCGAAATGAAATGTAGGTTATAAAATCATATATAAAGCAACCTGATTAACCTATCACTCAGTTGCACATCCGTCCTCGAATGTGCTACAAAATCATTCAGTATGCAGAGTACAGCTGTGGCCACCAGTCTGTCACTAGACAACAAGTGGTATGGTATTGACTTGCAGTATGTGCGCGTTCCATTGACGACCAATTCATTATACAGGTCGACTGTCGCAGTAGAATCTGTCGTTTCAGCCCCTCGCATCTGAGTGGCTCGCACAGTTGTGGATCTACGTGTTCTCAAACGTAAGTATCTTGCTTGATAAAAGTTGATTGCGAATTGACGACCACTAGAATGCTTCCCGATCAAGGATTGATCATGGAACAGTTCAATACTCCTTGCCCGCATTGCGGTGGGGTGACTAATGGCCATTGATGAAACTAGAAATTATATGTTTCTATATTTCCTCCCTCCCGACGGTTCGTTCCGTGTTCAAAACTCGTGTTAAAGAGCATTTCTAGTTTTGTCAATATGTACAATATTGCATTCCTGTGTTGTTAGTCATTGAAATTATGCCATGAGCCATGCTGAGCTTGTGTGACATCCTTACTCGTTTTACTGTGGAAGATTTTCTGTAGCAATTTGAACTTTTTCTTAGAGTTGCACAGGGGCAACTGCTACAGAAACGAGACATCCCTGTTCAGGCCAAAGTTACATAATCTCGGGAAAGGTGGTGGTTGTTCCTTGCAGGAAAGTTTGGACACACTTTGGGATCATTGCTCGCCCGCTACCTTCCCGAGGTTCTGCAACCCTGCTGAATGTAGCCATGGCTGATGAAGGTTACTCCTCGACGGCTTGGGAATCCACAGATAACCCTGATTCTAACACCAACCAAACCCCTCCATACGGCTTATTCCAGGCTAATAATCCGTCTCTCATTCACGAATCGACCACGGCACCTGCCCTGTCGCCGTTACCAGTCAAATCAACATCGCCTCCTCCCAGATCAAGCTCCGACTCGCTGGGTCAATTATCCACTTCCAGATGGCGAGATAGTGTTACACTACCCATCGAACGTAAGGATACACTATCCACGATCCCTAGCGACGGTATTAGTCTTGTGGAGCCCAGCTTTGATGAGAATGTATTAAGAGTGTTATGCGAGCTGGATGTAAGTATCCTCAACTGCGTGTATGTCCACTGCTAATGTCTCGACATCATTATAGTGTGGTGTCCCTTTACTGTTGGATCGGATCAAACAGAGCATGGTGTCATGTCGCGTGAGTATCATTTCAATTTGTCAATTTGGTAAAGCCATTCTATGCAGCTCCTTTGGTGCACAGGAAGCTTCAGTGTTCTTCAAGAAAAGAGCGGTTTTGGAAGAGGAGTATGGGAAGAGTTTACAGAAGCTTGCACGGGGTACATCTGAGGTCTACTCTATGAACGACGGGAAGGCTGGGTAAATATGGTCCAAGTACTTTTTGTATGTCACTAATGACATTTCACAGGTCTTTTGTGAATGCTTGGCAGTCATCCATGAAAATCCACGAAGTTATGGCAGAGAACAGAATTCGGTTTGCGCAGCGGTTGAATGAAATGAGCGATGAGCTGGCCTCACTCGCAAAGGAAGTAGACAAGAACAGAAAGCAGGTCCGTTGCATAATTTCCCATAATGACATTGTTTGACATCCCCCAGACCAAGGAGTTGGCTACCCGCTACGAACGCGCACTGCAAGAGTCAGAGCTAAACATGGAGAAGTCCAAAAGTCGATTAGATACTTCTTCGGAGGAACTTGAGCGAGTGTTGCTTCAGAAGGAAGGGGAGTCACTCAAGGACGGTGGCTTGCAACCCAAGAACCAGGGAGGAGTTGCAGGCAAACGAGTACTGGGAAAAGCAGTGGCTAAAGGTGGGCTTCTACTCAAGGGGAAGAATCCTGGCAACGTAAGTGTTTCTTCTTCTCCTGTTTATCACAGCCCCTTACTCGTCGTATCAGATCCAAAGACAAGAAGACGATGTCCGCACACGCGTATCGAATGCATCTGACTTATACCGCAAAGCACTTACTGATACCCAAGCAATGAGGCAAGAATACTTTAATTTCCAGCTGCCTCGGATACTGCGTGTTGAGTAACATCAACTGTGACCTCATGTCCGCGCTGATGCAATCTCATAGGCTCTCAAGGAATGTGCTGACGAAATAGATCTCGGGACGCAATATCATTTGACGAGATATGCGTTTTTATTCGAGAGCATTGTTCTGAGCGATGGATCAACACTTGTCCCAGTCTCGTCAGAAGATGGTGAGATCTCATCAGGTACAAATCAATTCCTGCTAAACACCTTATCACAAACTAAATAGGCATCGGGCTGAAATCTACGATCGAGTCTATTGATAATCGAGCAGACTTCAAGATCTACATGCAGAACTATGCATACGCACGTGGTGGAGCTGCTCCTCGAGGTCCACGACGTGAAGGCCCAGCAGAAGAAGGCTTTGTACGTCATCCACGTTTTTGTTTGGCATTTGCACCAACGTGACTACCAGCTGCCACCCTTGCCGACTCACGGGGTTGGCGCATATTCTGCTAATCCCCCGATTGGCAATGGTCATAACTCCCAAATTCCTGATAGGGGTCGACCAACATTCGGCATAGACCTTGCAGAGCAAATGGCAAGAGACAATGTTGAACTTCCAATGATCCTCGAAAGGTGTTGTGCTGCTATCGAAAAGTACGGCCTTCATTCGCAAGGCATCTATCGAATAAGTGGCATGGCACGGAAAGTAGCCTCACTGAAAGAGCGCTTAGACAAAGGTTCGCATTTGGAGGCTTTTTTGGGTCTCTCTCACGCAATTCCCGCAGATATGGACTCCGTCAACTTGGATTCGGAAGAGTGGATATCTGACATCAACAATGTCACCAGCGTCCTCAAGATGTGGTTCAGGGAGCTTCCAGATCCGCTCCTAACATCAACCCTGCATCAGGGTTTCGTGGAAGCCGCCAGTAAGTTTTTTATGCTAAAGACATTTAGCAATTTCTCACGAGTGCTAGAAATCGATAACGATCGCCTGCGGCATATACGTTTACACGAGCGCGTCAATGACTTGCCAGATCCCCATTATGCTACACTCAAATATTTTATGGGACACTTGCACAAGTGCGTCCGCCATTGCTATCATCGTTTGACGTTTAACCGAACCCTTGCTGCAGGATTGCGGAGTACGAAGCAGATAATTCCATGTCTATACAGAATCTTGCCATCGTTTTTGGACCGACTCTCTTCGGCCAGGTGCTACCCGGTAATGGGAGTATGGGTCATGGGAACGGGGGAATGGCAGACGCTCCATTTCAGAACAAGGTAATTATCAAGCCTTGAATTGTTTTTAATTAGTTCTTAGCTCACCTTGGCTACGTTTACAGGCGATCGAGACAATCTTAGAACACTACTCCGACATTTTCGTTGACGAAACTGCTGAAGGTGGTGTTTAGACTCTCGGATCGTTGCACGTCCCCAGGCGGGCGACTTGTTGCGGTTGTTTTCTTACTCTTGTCACGATACCCTGTAACTACCACCGCAGGCCGAAGTTCGTCCACTGGCTGGCTTTAACTTGGGTTTCGGACGGATTTCTAGTCGCTCGTTTGATAAAATCGTTGGTTTGTGATTCTATTTATCCATGCATACTTTTTCGGACCATGAGGATGTGTATGTACTCAGTCTGTATGACTTATAATCAGTTTGGAAGGTCGATAGATCGATTTGAATGGCAAATCATTTGTTGGGCGATTGCACTCATCCGGAGCAGTACTATACATATGTAGCACCCCCACAATGCTGATCTCGCTGACCTGTGGTGTTGTCTCCTATTTGGTCGCCTCGTTTCTCTGTGTCCCAGACGGACAGTATGCGCTGAGCGCTCTGGATTTGCTCTGGAACGCTCTATCTCTGTCCGTCTGATCTCACTGTTTCTATCAATTAAGTTTTCAGGGATTTTCAAGAGACACCACGAACGCCCTCATGCTGTTGCTCTTCTATATGATCAGTAGCAGCGTGAGCGCTAGCCTGCACGAGCGTTGACGGTCAAAATGACATGTATGATATCAACAATATTTCCATTACCTGAAGGTAGACTGTCTGGATGCACATTGTAGATACTTGCTTCCCCAGCTGCCAATCATCATGTCACCGCACCGCCCCTTTGTACGTCACCTATCGTAAGCGCTCAATTCCCTGGCTCTGCTTTCCAAATGTCATTCATAATGCACGAGAGGATTTAGATCGTGAGCAGGGCGGTGAAAGCCTAGGAAGGCAAAATTGGACCACTAGTTAGCAATGAAATAGTGTCATCGTGAGCACCTCCAAACCTTTTATATGACTGTCGCTGATCAAGATTTCCAAGCTCGAGGCAGAATGACTGGGCAAGTGGTAGATGTCAGGAAGTCTCGTGTCTCGCTACGAAGCCTAACTGCATGTCGGCTTTCTGCATTGAAGCGCATTCACTCTCATGACCTCGTTCAACGTGACATAAAAACCAGATAACATCTTACTCTATTGTGAAGATAATTGGCGCATTCGTTTGATTAATTTTGGCCTAGCGCGTCAGTGCCGCGAGGAAGGGCCATGTACCTGTCGTCTGCCTAAATTTCGAGCCTGGCTTCGTGTCGGGAACTTTACCTTATTTATGTCAATGTGCATCGAGGCCTAGGGTTAGTCATTTTATCCATGCGTTTAACATACTGAACAGAGTTATGCATCGTCAGCGCTTTAGCTTTAACCTGAGGAGATGATCTTGAATATTCTTTCACCCTCTTCTCAAAATTTCGAGGCTCCCTCTCATGGGATGAACCACGCGTTCGCACAACTTAAAACCAGGCTCGTGGTGTCAGATGTCAAGTTTTAGCGAAGAAGCTGACTTCGTTAGGTGCGAGGTTGTCGGGAAAGTACCACTCTGCATTCTGGCAGTTTCTCTCCGAAATACGCGGGGTTAAAATTAATGAAACGTTGTCGTATGATGGGGGAACATGTGTTGCCGGCATCTTTACCATTTGGTTTTGTCGCCAATGATATCGCAGGCAAGCTGTTCTTTCCTGCTCGGCTCTTGAAAACTTACCTTGTTTGATAGAACTCAAACTACCGGCACGACCACCGCTATCAGCTCATCTACTTACAGTTACTCCCCAAGAATGACAATCGAAGGTTACACCATCTATCGAGGAGGTTTTCATTGGCTAGACGTTTCGCTCTCTGATCATGTGTGGCCCACTGCTCTACCTATGGTAGTAGCAAATATATTGTCAAAATAATTACTCGTCAACGAACTGGCGAATCGACGATCAAAGTCCTATCTAGAGAAGCTGATACGGCTATTGTATTAAGTTCGGGCTGGCCTCAGTACTACTCGGTGCTATTATTTCATGCATACAAATTCTTTTTTGTATGACCCTGATCAAGTGAGGCTACCTGCTAAAAACAGAATCCATCTGACCCGGTCCTTTTATAGCATGAACTAGTGCTACCATGACTGCGCTGTTCCGAAAGTTGTGAAAGATACCTTCAGTGACTTCTTGTCACGTCTTAACGCGGAACCGAACATTATCACAGACCTTCCACCCCACGTTTGTCAGCAGTGTGAGCGGAACGTGGATGGTTTGATCAGCTCATCCAGTTCTCAAGAGAAGTGGGACTGCTGGTGAGTTCACCTGGGCCTTGACGGAGCATTAACAAGCCAATGTTGTCGACAAGACTTTTTTCTTTTTCTTTTTTGAACAGTTATTGCGGAGGCGACTTCACCGAATTGCAGTACGCCCATCAAGAACTCGATGCTGAAATGTGCCATATCGTCAATTAAATGAAATTAGCTACGACTATGGCATGCGGGAGATGAACCCGTTATCTATTAACCTCATTTCTGCAGTAGCACGGAGACTTTCTATCTAGGAACCTGCTACGAGCGGCGGCGGCAGCGGCAACATGGACCAGTAAGTGTTAGTGACAAATCAACACCTTATCTGATTACAACCATATCAGCAGCGGCCTAACACCCAATTTTGTAAGACACTCCAACTATCACAGCACAGAGACATTGTTCTACATTCAGTAAGTCACACAATGTGAATATCATATATCAGCATTCATGTGCTTTAATCTTTAAGATAGGATTTATGACCGGAATTACCCGAGTCTTCTCGCTGCTGTTATTTTGTCTGTGCTGCCACGATTGGAAAATAGGGGTGAGCATTTGGTAGCAGGGATGCTCAGATGACTGAATGAAGTGGAGATGGGCGAAGGAACGTGGTCTATCGTGTAAATGCTCCTCGCAAGTATTGGATGTGTGGGGGAATAGGCCGGAAATTTTCGAGCCGACATATGGAATATGTGAACCATTCAATGCGCATCGCCCCCCATAAATTGAGAAGTCCTTGTGTAAGCATTGCAGACTTGACTCCTATGTTTCCCCGTACCTCGTCCTTGCACAGCTCAGCCGACTTCAAAAAATGTGAGTTTTGCTGTTTTCCACCCACTTGAAACGTCAATTAACCATATTCGTGCACCAACAGCCTCCCACGAAGAGGTTCCTTGTGTCATCAGTCGCCCATCGCCGGCAATCATCGACAGAATCTGTCAAAACAAAACCCCCGTACGCGATATCCTTACGGTATTGGATATGAACCAGCATATTTGGCAGTATACCAAGGTGAGTTGCTACTGAAAGTGACGAT
>PVYJ01004830.1:13336-24542 GCA_002995095.1 Rhizopogon sp. AM-2018a | reverse complement strand
CAAGTCAGGATTCGTGTAGTTTTAGTGATACGCCGTATATTGTATGGTGCAAATGTAGTTTTAGCGACAATTTGAAAAGTAGTCAATCAGCACTGTTTCCCTGAAGCCGTCGTCGCAGAACAATGTCCTCATCCTGCGCATGACTTGTATGCTCAACTTCTATTACTCCACCTTCTCCGGACAGTTGGTCGCCGGGTAAAACTGGTGATGATGGCTGAGAGGGGGAAGGGGATAAAACACCGACACTGGATAGCTGTAAATCCTCCTCTTCTGCAAAGAAAGCTTGGGGCTTCATCTCCTCCCGTACACCTGCAGTCCTCATCTCGGTATTATGTCCCCGATGTACCGGATACGCATGGCGATCTTGCTCCGCGGGGGGAGATCCCTCGGAAGACGTATCTTCAACGAGGATCGAGGGCATGTCCTCAGCGGTCACAACAGGTTGGTCGCTTGTCGACGCTTTGACATCATCAACGATACCAAGGGTGCGGGCGATCACATAGGAGGTGATATCCTAGCAAGGAAACGAAGATTAATGACCGGGTAAGCGGGAATATTGGAGGCCAGCAAAGGCTGGATACGCACCAGTAATGTCAGAATCAAGACTGGCAAAATGAGCAGGAACGCCAATACGCGAAATGAGTACGCGACCTTGGTAACCCACGAGCTAGGATGTGGGTTCCACAGATATTTCATGTATGCATGCCAGAGGAAACTTGGGGTCGAAGAAAAGGAGAAGTGTGGGCTGTAGTATTGGGAACTCATTCTGGGTGTAGAACGCTGTGCGGGGGGTGACCGGTGAGGTTCTGGAGGGGGTTGAAAATAACGTTGGCAGGTTTGCGCCCAGGGTGGCGTAGTGGTATTAGATGGTTGTTTGGACCCGATACAACGAAACCCCGGATCCGTTTGCGTGTAGAACGTTGATAGGTGGCCGTACCGCTGTCAATATTTGCGATGTGATGGAAAGTAACGTACGAGATATAAGAAATTGTCGTATTCAGCTTGTTCTCGATCTGATAAGGGATTGAGATGATTGTTGATGCAAATGGTGACTTGGAAGACACAAGGCACCACCACGGCTGTTGCCGCAAACAAGATGAGAGATAGAAAAGATCCATGGAATTTCTTTCTAATACAAGAGGGGCTACAGTCGCTCAGGGATTTAGGCGGGTCCATAGTGTACAGATAGCAACTATCAAGTCTCCTAACATTTCAAAGCATCGACGAATGGCGAAATTATAGCGATATATCCAATCAGGCAGACCAGGCCAAAGAGACAAGCCAAAGATATACCCATAAATACAATCAAGGGAACATAATAGATGAGGGGAATACAACACCATCTGACCGTATCATGACAATTGGTCGGCGCTTCGTAACTTGGGTTTCTGGCGGTAGGCAGCCCAACACCTCGGTGCACCTAACCTCGACATAGGGTGATGGGTCTGAACCGAAGAAGATGTGTATTGGATCTGCCTTGTTGAAGTTTTCTCCGTAAACGGTCAACATTTTCGATATGTGAGGGTTGGGCTTCGACAATACGCCCCGCGATTGTGTCCCGTGAGACTTCGGTGCTTCGGCGGCACGGTCAGGAGGAAGATATTTCACCACGGCTGGGAATGGAGTGACTGGCTTCGAGGGGATGGGGAATGACCCTATCTGAGGTGCATTTTGATTGTCGAACAATACCGGTGGTACATAAAAGTTGTACCGCACTTGATCTGTACAAAAACGGATTTTAGTCAGCGAATAGACAATGGGTAATGGAAAATTGCGCAGTACCTGTGCCAACAATAGTCCACACGCTGGTTTCACCGATGTCAACTTGCCAGAGTGCACCCGATGATGCGCCGGCGTCGCCGGATGACCCACGTCGCCCAGAAGAAGCAGATCCAGCTGAAGTTGGTCGCCGTCGGCCCTTGGGGCCCGGATTCTTGATGACCCCAGCGCTTGATGTAGATCGTTTTCCCTTCTTGACGCGCCCGCCGTCATTTGAAAAATCATTTGATGACGAGGGCGATGCTGGCTCGCTTGCAGTAGTCTGCCCGAAATAATCGGCACCTGACATGGATGCTGGCGTGGATACAACCGGTGATCCAGGCAGAATAGGCGACGTTGATCCTGCATTTGGTGGGTTGTTCCACTGCCGACCCTCAAGGGGACGGTAAGTGTTGACTTTTTCGCCCATGCACGATAAGAATGCGCCCGTTGTACCAGGTGTTCCAGGCTCGGGCATGCCCTTTGATGGATCATAGACCTCAAAGGCAATCTTGTGAAGCTGAGAGACTGGATCACCACACACTTCACCAGGTGAGCAGTAGTGGTCTGCGACACCCTTTGCACCTTCCTGAAGGCCTCCTCCCACCACTGTCGTCTGATGATCTACTTTGCGGATAATCAAGACGGGGGAAACGACGCCTGAGACCAAACACTGTAGCACCACGGTTTGATTGTAGTAAATTGGTATCTGGCTACCATTGTTGGTGAAGGGAATGGCATTCGGTGGGGGTGAAGGATAGTCGGGTTGTGGAGGTGGAGGTGGAGGGGTATCAATTCCACCAGCTGGCTTGTTTACGTCAACAATGTACATCACAAATGGATCTAGAAAAGAAGTCAGCCAAGATTTTTTTTTAAAAAACTTCAATGACTAACCCCAGCTAGCCGTGCGCGCAATGAATGATGGTGTGCTGGATCGTGCACGGGTATCAATTCCCATCAAGGGCGCTCCATCTGAACCCTTGAAAGAGGATCCAGAACCAGAGACACATAAATATTTCGTCGATACAGTCTGAGATCGCAGACGATGGAAAAGCGAAATTGTGGAGCCATGGTTTATACACACTAGAGGAAGGCCGTCAAGAATCATCATGACCTGATGCGTATATACGCACGCTCTAGGTTTTTTGCACTCTGTCTTTTTTTGCTAGGCTTGCTGATGACCTTGATAGGACGACTTGGGAATGTGCCAATGACACGTTCGGGCTCATCATCAGAAGATGGTGCAGTGATCTTCACTAATGCTTCGACCTTCTTCTTCTTCTCATCGACGTCAGAAATGAAGAGCTGCTTGCCAACGCAGCGACCAATGTATGTCGTGCCCGTAGGTGCATCGTTTACGTCAAAAATCTTTCCAGAGGCAGTCGTCCACTCGATGGAACCCTCTTGAGGAACAGGTTCGCCCGAGATGCAGACAGTCACGCGAGGCGGGCAGAGCTTCGGCTCCTCACCGCGGCGCACAACATCAGTCCACCACGAGTTGCCAATCATAATTGCAGTTGGTGGGGGGCAGAGGAACCGTTTCTCGGTGCCGTATGATTTTTGCGCGACTCTGCTCGACATAACAATAACCGTGCGCTCACCGAACGCAAGGCGATTTGGGGTCCGTACGTACTGATCGAGGTAAGGTCTGATTAAAAAGGCGTTAGATCGAAGAAAAGTAATTAACGGGAATAATGTTTACCGGATGAAAGCCTGAAGGTCGTTTGATGAGCCCATACTGGGATGCCCGTTTCTCATACTAGGAAAACCATCCCCAATGCCAGGCATGCGGAGAGACATGTCAGCGTGGGGGTTTCCGAGGTACTGCATGTCATCATAACCAGGAATGCCAGAGTCAGGCCGGAATGAATGTGTTGCTTGGGGAGCAACACCACGGAACATATCAGGGCTGTGACCCATATGTGAAGGGACGGAAGGAGGGAGGCCAGAATGGGAGAAGCGACCCTCGGGTTGGAATCGCATTCTGTCCTGGAATGGCTGCAGGGCCGATGGGGGGTAACTTGCGCCGTTGTTCATGCCATAATCATCGGGGAACTCGCTGTGGTATTGACCTCCGCCAACACCGGAGACACGACGATCGGTGAGGAGTTCCGGGTAGGGATGGCCGTTTGAAAAGTCTTTTTGGTGACCATTTAAACTCATTGAATGAGGAAAGACTGGTGATTGCTGGATGCCAGTCATCGCGTCATTGGGAGTCAAAGGAGAAACCTTGCCGCTCGAGTAAGACACATTGCTCATTATGTCGTAAGTATTGCTGGCAGGACCAAATGACTGTACGGAATCACCAAAAGAGGCATGTGAGTATACGCCGTCTGGGCTCATGGCATAGGCGGGACCAAGAGAAGAAGAAGACGATGAATTGGCGCGGTATCGCTGGGAGGCAAAAGAATTATTATTGTTTGAAAAGAGATCATAGGAGGGGTGATCTGAGACCTCTCGAGTAGACTCTGGATGATCAAAGTTATGTTGAGGAACTGCTTGTGACAAATGATGGGAGGGAGAAGCGTTGTCTACTGTCTGTAATGAGTTGAATGCTTGATCGAGGTCGGCCTGGTTGTACATGGTCTGGTGTGATGCGGTAGCGAAGTCCATCGCTGCTACTGATCGTCAACAACGACGACGAGAGGGTATTGTGGTATCGAAAAAAGGAGGAGTTGATGATGGTCAGAAGAAAGACGGGGAGACAAGAGTTTCGTCAGAGCTAGTAAGCTGTGATCGGTTATCGGGAATTGCCGTCGCTGTCATCACGTAGTTTCAGCCATGAATCTTATGAAAGCTTATGAACGGGTCCGTACAGGAGAGGTAGGAGGTTTATCAACCAAAAGCTTATCGGCCGGGATGCTGTAAATCGTTGGATCTTTTTCATTTTTTTTTCGTCAGCACCACATCATCAAAATCATTTTGTAGTGAAGCAACTAACCTGTTCTTCCTTCTTTCTAATGATCTATATATTTTTTTCCCTCCAAAGCTCTATATCCGTTGATACAGCCAGCAGATGCTGATGTCAAATTATATGACAAACACACTGCACCAAGGTTAGGTTACGATACGTTGAAGGCGCGAGGGGTAAACAACGTTGTTAGCGCTGCTATGTTGCCGGCAAGTGTGTTCAAAGTTGAGGTAGGCGACGGCCCGCGACTCTTCAGCACGGGAGAGATCACGTCTAGTAATAACGTCACAGGCGAGCTCGAAACTAGAAGGTGCAACAAAAGGATCATATCCACCGCGGTGTGCCGTTGCTTTTATAGATCTCTTAGGCTGACATGAAACTTTAATTGCGGCAAGGCAACAATTCACGAAAGACATTTCGCGAACACCGCGGTCAACCTGATTCATCAAAAAAGGTTCCGGGTTTCTTTCCTATCACTGCGTTCTTTCTCAATATGAATCGACTTGTCCAAACAATGAACGATCTCTCGATTCGATCTCGTTGCCTTCTTGTGCCTACCCAAGTCCATCTTCTTCGACCTATCGGCGCGCTTGTATATTTCTGGTAGACCATCCGCCCCGACTTCTCATCCGTCTGTTCCGATTGGATCTCTCTCGACCTTGTGGCATTGACTCTGCAGTGTCGCACGCGGCGGAAATACTGCACCCATCACATATCTTCGTTTTTAGATCTCACCTATTTCCAACCCCCTTCGGTTTCTCCCGTTCAACCTGAGGTACGTATGGCAGTTCCATCAAAACATTCTCATTTTAGGCTGCCGTGATAGAGGATAGACGCTGCTGCACGACTGTCCCAACACTTGACGCTATCTCAGCGACGTTGCTCAGAACGCTGCGTTTTGGCCATTGGGAACAGGTGTGTTTATCCTCACAACCGAGGCAGGGCTTTCCACCAATCATAACGCCTGCTCATGAAAGCTTCGAGCGCCAACATAAAATATCAAACAAGTCTGTAACCTGCATTAAGTTGACGTCGGCTAACATATTCTGATAATATGATATTCTGGTAGTATGCGAGCCGGCGGATTCGGATACTTATATACAGAGAATAAAGCGCAAGGGTTTGAACAGGTTTGAACATCATGATTCCATCTCCTGTGATTTTGGAGAGAGGCTGAAGCCCTAATACGCTGTGTCTGTTTGCACGACGTTGTTAATTAATACTGCGAGGAATTGATTTTGTGCATGGTTGTTGCATCGAGCGTTCAGTTGTTCGTCATATGTCATACTGCCATTTTGTCATGACACCCTGTCAATATTAATGTGATCGCGCATCTCCAAGATCCACGGTAACGGCTATTTACCTTTTCCTTTGAGCCGATTCTAAATGGGCCTATTGGTGAGCCTTTGCGGAAGCCACGTACGTACTCCCCTTGTGAGGCAAACGAGGACAGGGCGCGAGGGGTTAACTCTGGCGAGATCATTTTCTAGCTGGTTATCGTAAATAGTTTGTAAATCTTAGAATAATAACCCAGCATCGATAACCCCGTCCCTTCACTTTATTACTCTTTCCGATTGACGCCAGCAGCATTTCTATACATCTGGGTCCACCCTGGTCCACCTTACGATCGTCCTGAGATCCTGAGATAAGCTCGTGGCAAAAGAACGTTTCCGCCATCTGAAGGCATATAGGGCGCAACGATTACAGTTCTAAGGCAAGGGAATGGGGTGCGAAGATGTACGGAATCATTAAAAATAATTAAACTTGCCTTAAAGTAAAAGATAATAGGACTAGCACAAGCTAGCACTTTCTATCGCTCGCTTCTTCGTATTGATGCGCGACCACGCTGCCGCTTGATCTTAAAAGTGCCAAGAGATATTTATTCCTTTGCAAGTTCATTGCGTGGTGAAGCAGCAGGGGGCCGGTCGACATGTCACTTTGGAGGTTCACCAGGGTCCGCCTTGCATCGCATCGCATCCGAACGGCTGCAATGTGGCGAGCTGGAAACCGGTAAGCACAAGCCAATTATTATGGTGAGGATATCCTAGGATATGACAGAGCACAAAAGCCCAATAATTAAAATAAAATAAAATAAATTCACAATTTCGCGCGCCCCGACAGCTCTGCATTCCAAGTCGGGGTGGGGCGGGTTGGAAGTGGGGTACAGTTAGGTTTCCTCACACCCCGCTAGGTTTTGCTCCACCTGCTATGTAGGGACTGCTAACCATATGGCTTATTGATGAGGATTACAGAGAAATACTCGTGACCTGGCCAAAAAGGGCTCGTCTATGTAATGTCGTTATCCTAAAAGGTATGCTTAGCACATGCCAAAAATGCCAAAGGCACAAGTCTACGCAATACGTACCAACCTTCCTTACATGAATGAGTCTATCTGACTGGGCGCCGAATACGAGCACAGGCCCGCGGGAGCTGTAGATTTAATCATTCGATCAGACACTCGCCACAAGGATGAACGGACGTCAGATTCGGACTTCATCTGGGCGGTTACGTTCGTGAATACACTTGCAACCAAGTTTTTGAACCACCCTCTCAACAGCCTTACGTTGACCATGGTATTACGCCAGCAAGCACGACACTTAGAAGGCTAGCCTGCACAGCCCCCTTTACGAAGTTGCATTACAACGACAAGGGACCTAACAGGGGCACTAGTACATGTCGCCTCGGACACCGCGCTACGAATTGTCAAAGATGCATTTAGCCATGCCTGATGACGAAATCTGTGCTGTATCGACTACGCCAGGTTTGACATGATGCTGTTACAGAAGCTGAGCCAGATAGAGTAGTTGGACTAGATAGGACCAGATAGAAGTAGCGTAAATCCCAAGGTGGTTGGCATTCGTAACACTTGGTCGCAACCGAAGGCGTCAATGACGATAGATAATGATTTGACAGGTGCACAAGAGTGAGGTGGTAATGAGAATAATTTGGAATGTCAAGTGAGAAAAATTCTGATTGTCAATTGCGACCCCTTAAACATTATCGGCAGCCGTTCATTAGACTGTGAAACTAATCGCCCGACCGGATTTTGACGTTAGACATATCGCGAAGAAGGGTCACGCACCTGGAACTGTTGATGACGCAGATGCAGTAAGCGCCAGCTGCGCATCGAAGGGAATGACCGTGTCAAACGCATGTTGCCCTCGCAGTTGCCATGCTGTTGTGATCACCGGAAGTAGGAGCACCGGATGGTTGATGAGATGCGAGTAGATACCAAGAATATGAAATAGATGACAAGACCAAGGATGCCTACCGCACAGAACGCGACCCCCACTGCCCAGCAGCGACCGGCTTCTGACAGCCAACAGATCACATGAAGGGTGATGAAGGAGGCAGCGAAATGAAAAATCCCTTGCAGTGATGCGACACAAAGAACAAAGAATTTGATTATGCAAAAATACAAGCGTCCTGAAGAGTTCGCATTGCTAAGTTGATGATGATGATATTGAATAGATGGCGGGTATAACAAGGACTTTGGGGATCATTGGATGCAGTGCGCACGTCCATCGATATCAAAAGTTCGGCGCCAATCGACATGCGGTGCGGAGACAGCACGACCAGTACAGATGCAAAAAGACGTTGGCTTCAATGGCAATTAGGCCTGGATGGCTTGTAATCAGACTGTTGAAGCTTTCAAGCTTAGGTGGGCTTAACGTTTTGATTCGCCAGATTTGGGCGAGTGGCGGTGACGGAAAAAGGAAATTGTCGCTGCTTGGTCGCTGCCTTGCTGGCGGTTGTTAGCGCAGTACTGGGTCATCTTCCAAACCGAAACCATTGCACTGACATCCCATCCGTTCGACGTAGGCCGTGTCTACAAGCTGGGTCAATTTCACTGGCTGCTCGAACCAGTCAAAACGGTAGCATCGCGATATCTTGTACTTTTCTCTTGTCATAATCTCGACCGCGTGGTTTGTCCACATTCGAGCCTTTCAAGTGGCCCTCCTGGGACAACAAATCGTTTGACGTATCGAACTGGTTTCGAATCATCCGAAAATGTCTGGTCCCTCCTACCAGTTCAACACTCCTCGTCCGCGACCCCCTCCGCCCCCTCTGCGCTTTCAGAAACCCCCAAACTCTTCATTGACCAAGGCGCACTTAAACTCACAAACACTCCTTTATGATCTTCCTCCTTCAACTTCAGTTATTTCGCCTCCTGGAAGTCCAGCTGTGAAATCTGGTGTATTACCACCTACCTCTCCTTCATTTAGATCCAGAGGGCGTAGAAATGGTCACCCTGGGCCAACGCCACCACCGACATCTCGAAATAGATCGACCACTCCTCTTGGTGTTTCTCGCAGCGAGCTTGAGAACTTCGCCGAACTCTGTCGTGCATGGTATGCCTTTGTTCGTGAGCTCTCGCCCCTCAATTATAATTCATATTATTAGGTACTTCAACCAAGACGAAGCATCTGGCCGACAAGTAACCCAGACACTGGCAAATTTGCCTTCTGCTCAACGAGCACCATTCGCACGCCTCCAGGCATCCATCCGTTCTGCTTACCATGCGAGCGTCAATACCCGTCGGCACGCGGAATTTCAGGCACATCTCAACGCAACACAGCCTGGTGGATCGTTACTGCCACATTCTCGAGCAAATCCAAATGGTCCAGTGGCACAGAAGGAACGTTTTGATCGATTAGATAGATTTGTTAAGACATGGTGCACAATGGGCATGCCTGGAACTAAACCGTTCTTCGAGGCTTTGTGGGCAATCTTGCGACTTCAAGTTGTCCCAGAGCATCTTGGCGGTGCAGGAGCAACCCGGCTTCATTGGGAATTCGATGATGCCGTTTTCAAGGAGTCTGCGTAAGTCCTAAGCCTTCATTCATGCCTAATTCTATCACACTTACCCTTCTCTCACGGCATAGCGGGAAAGACTTCATGCTTGATGCCATCGATGTTCTCAAAGGAGTACGTTAATATTTTTTCCGTTGGTTGCCGTTGTACTTACCCAATCTTTCAGGTGTTGGCCTTTGAAGAAGTCCCATCCTCGAAGCACAGAAGCCATTGTCCGTCTTACGAGCCACTGCCTGTTCACTTGCGTTCCCGCTCACAACCCTTGTCGGCTCATCGTGAAGCCAATGCTTCACCCATCGCTATGACTACCCAAGCAAAGCGCGCGCGAGCTCCAAGTGACCCATTTTTAGACATGCCCGCCCTCTCACACTCCCTCCCATCTGCATCTTCTCAATCATCTGGGGCTACGATCCCTTCTTCTGATATACCCGAAGCTTGCCCCACATCCGCTATCCCGCATGATCAAGATGCCGAAGACGAGCTATTACCTCCGCTTCGTTCAGAATTCGTTGCGGAAGATCCTGAAGATTACTTGCGTATCTGGACGTCTCCGGATCTGGCCAATCCCGAGTTGTTGTCATTACTAACTGTATTTCCTCCGTTCATCACTCGACGTACCCTGCCGCGTTTCTCTGTACCTCCAAATGCTGTTGATATCGAGGAAGGCGAGGGGGGAAGAGGAGAGGGTAAAGAGATTCACTTCGGCACTGGGTCAATGTGGCTTAGCACTAAACCGCGGAACGACGGGTGGCGTGGAGACTGGTGGACCAGATTCGTCCTTTGGTGGCGAAGATTGTTCTGCTAGTATGTTTCTTTGACCTTCATGCCGCACAACGCATTGGACATATGTAACACTCCTTGTTTATCATTCTCCATATACCAGCGTACACTTACCATTCACAGACACTATTCCTTTCGGAATGGAAGCACAGACTATCAGCTAAGTATATCATGATTTCCTATGAATTGCTATACATGTGTTTGCGTTATACAAGCATAGCATATTGGACATCCTTCAACTTCTCACCTCTGAACCACACCCGTCACTTCATTAATTTCGGGGTGATCGCCTGCAAGCGCCGAACATCTCGTCAGTTAGCGCTCTCGTTTTAAGATATTCCACATGCCAAGGAAGATGCCGTTTCTGGTGACGGCTCACGCGCGAACGTAAAGACAGGCTTGCAGGTTCGCGTCCCTCAAGCTAAGTCGGACCAACATTACCGAATTCTGTCGCAATTTTTCTTTTCCTGTATGACACACAAAACAGGCTTACATCTGTCAGACCCTGGGAGACCATCAATGTTGACATGCCCGATTTTCAATGTTCAAGATAACGTACCGACTTATCGGGAGGCATTTCGTCTCCTAAATCAGAAGGTTTTGGATCGACTTCGCTATGTACACACGGGGGACAGGCTGTCATTGATTAAGTTGATCCACACGGTTTAACATGATTCGAGAACTTGATACATGCAGTGCATCTGCCAGGGATTGCGGACGCCCCCCTCGCAGATTCACCCTTGTCAAAGGGTCGAAGGCTGACTTGTATATCTCTTATCATAGCACCGGGTCTAATGCTCACTCTACAAGGTTTCTTTGCCCTGACGACACAACCTAGACTACTGTGATGAACATTCATGTTCTCGACACACTCTCATTTGTGAACACATGGCCACTTTTAATAATACGTCGTCCGCAATGTTCCTCCTAGCAGATCAGACG
>PVYJ01004823.1:28368-49688 GCA_002995095.1 Rhizopogon sp. AM-2018a | reverse complement strand
GGAATCTGTCTGGGGGTGGGGGTCTGGCAGGGGGTCTGGTAGGTGCTAGCACAGTGAAACGCTCTATGTAAATTCTCTCGTTCACATGGTGTGTTTGACTGAGTGGTGAAAGTAGGTTGCCAGCAGACATATGTCGTATGAGTAGGTTGCCAGCAGACATATATCGTATGCCGAGGATGGTCAATAATACAAGGAGCACCCCGCCGCCGGCTGCCACGCCAGCGATGATACCGATGTTAGGGCCCCTACTACCGGCGCTAGGGCTACTACTACCGGTGTCTGACGAACTGCTTTGGGTTGACGTCTCTGAGGGAGCAGACGAAGTTGATGATGGCGAGATGGAGTTGAAGCAGGATGTATCGGTCGAATCCGCGACTGTCTTGAGGTTATCCACGCCACCATCTCTGCCTTGCGAGTCTGTCATAAAAAACAAGAGGCTCGTCCCTTCCTTGACATCCGCGACCCAAGTATAATAGGAGGTGATCACAGGGTAAAGTATAACGGATGTTCCGCCGGGAATGAGTCCCTGTAGGATTATGAGTTCATCGCTAGGTAGAGTGGGTGATGCTCTGACCGTAATAGACACAGGTAGGACTGCACCGTCATAGCCACTGAAGGAATAACCACTACAGTAGGGGTAGGTCAATGCCACAGAAGGGAGGCCAGTCAAGCTTACTTGCATTGCTGGATTATTGAAGACGTAGAAAAATAGAAATCTTGCGATGGACTCGTAGTGTCGCAGTTGTTGTTTGCAACAGGAGAACCAACAGTCATGATGGTCGACGTCCCACCGGAACCAAATCCGGTGTTGTCAGACATCGTGAGTAGAAACTGTGTTCCGGTCGTAAATGGAAATTCCGGTATTGAATATGAGCCTTTGCCATCACTAAATGCTGATGCTGGTACAGATATATTGTACAGGGGTTGGTCAAACTGGGAGGCATAAGATGCAAGTTAGCGCGCAGTCGATGCGCTTGAGACGAATAGCGACGCACAGCAGTCACTAGGATCTGAAATGGTGCTTGTCCACCTGACGATCACGGTGAACATCAGTAAAAGTACATTGCATGTATTAGATATATGCTTACCGGTCCATGAAACGGGGAGATTGTCGCATTGGGTTGGATTCCCGACGGTCACACTGAATGCGTGCACTGCAGAAAGAAAAGAGACTATGTATGAATAGAAGAGAAGGAGGGGTGATTTTCGCATGCTAGAGAAATAAAGGGGAAAATTGAGATGCGATGTAGTCTAAGGAGAAATGGGGTATGTTACCGTGAGGACTCATGATTCGAGGAGCGCAGTGACCTATACTTATAATAATACCAGCCCAATGAGAATATGTGACGCCAACCGACAGAAACGGGGATAAGGTCGAAGCATTCAAGGCTGGATCAGTTAATTACGAACTGCCGAAGGCAATTCGTGATCGTAATCGTCGATACCTACGCCTGCCTTCAGAGTTTGTTTGAAATACAGAACCGATAAAAAGAGCGTTGAGTATGGTTCATTTCTTACAGAATGGGACACGCACTTATATGTTTCCTGGAGATATTGGCTGGTTTCGCTACACTTGGGCTTGCGTACTACCATATCGTAGATGACCAAACATAACTCACCACGTTTATCTTTGATTGACACATGCCACCGAATTCCAGGGTCTGGCGCTCTGCATTTAGACGCCTTCCCCAGCATATTTATCATAATCATGAAGGGGCTGTCACGAACAACTACCGCCCAAGGAACCGAACGCCGTCCCACAAGAACCTGCGTGGACTCGGAACACTAGTAGTAGCCTTTTTTCTCCACAACCACTAACCTTTTATGAAAACTGATCATATGATCATATTGGCTTAAGCCTAAAGAGCATTTTCCGCATTTTTCCCGATTTGTTTGGGGGTCGGCCAAATTTTGACCAGTCGGAACTTGCCCAGGAGAAATTGGCTCGTACAAATCACTTCATTTGGTCGTAAATACAATGTCTGTAACGTTAAATGTGCAATTTGAGCAAGTGGAGAGTGCCTAAAAATCGAAGACCAAACCCCCCCAAAAAAAAACCGTGTTCGCTTGTCCGTAACTGTATCCAAATGTCTACTGGCAGGGGCGCAGACAGTGTGAAGGCTGTTCGCTACAGTGATTCAATTTGATTATAGATAACGAGCGCTAGGACGTGAGGCTTGATCAACACACTCACCTTCCTCCACAATACCTGCTTATTCTCCCTTTCCAACGTGGTCAGCCATGCGTATTTCCAAGATAATTGACATCACCAATTCGCGAAAGCATTCACATGGAGGGAGGGGCAAGAATGGAATATAAGGCTGCGAGGAACAAAATTTTATGATAGAGGGTGGATCTAATGGACCTCGTACGATTCCGCTGGCGCACGCTCCAAAAGGATAACGCAAATTCGACTCCTCGTTAGGCTGAGGAGTCAAGCTGGAATTGTTAACTGGAGATACATGAAGATCATGATGCGCTGATGCAGAACGATAACAACCCAATAAAACCCGAATGGGTAGAGCCTATACTACTAAATTTGATAGGGCTCAAACATCGACAAAGCTTATATAATCCTCCCCCGCCAAAAGTGTGACAGATAGACTGTAAATACTATTGCTAGCCACGTTGATGCTGCTACAGAAAAAGTAAAACTCAAGTACAATGGATAGCATCATGCATGTTATTATTTGAGTTGTATGGTAATTTAAGAGAGCTGTGGTGAATATCCGTAGTCTTTTGGAAAGTTTCGGTAAATATAATTATATTTAAGACACTTAGCACTTTGTACCACCGGAGAAACTCCGCCGCCGATCCCAAAATGCCCCGGCCGTCGAGAGCAAGGGGTTAAGAACGCGAGTACAGGTTTTGTGACCGTGATTGGCAGGCAAAATCACACTCGAAAGTAGATCTGGGTAAATTGTACAGCACTATACTTATACCCAAATATCTCTGATTTTGACGTGGAACTGACCTTTCGCCGTGACGTCACAAATACGCCTCATTACATAATCATTTCCCATCCCGCATCAAAGAACGCGTCAGTCAAAAGATCGCGATCAAGTCACTTATCCACCACGTAGTAGTATACACCCATACATGGCCCCGCTCGCAGTAAACGTCAAGCATGCGGGCAAAACGCTCGATGTCTCCCTCGATCCTGAACTCCCGCCTTCAGTGTTCAAAGAGGCGATCTATCAGGTGACGGGCGTTCCTCCGGAGCGGATGAAGGTGATGATCAAGGGTGGGATGCTCAAGGTGCGTTTGCGTTTGCGTCTCTGCTCATCGCATCCTGTTATGACGTGTGATGGATGTGCATTGTAGGATGATACAGACTGGAAAAAGGTGGCGCCGAAAGCGGTGAGTGCGATTCGTATCGTTTGCTTTGGGTGCTGGATTTATGAAATGGGATGCGTGTTTTTGGGGGGGATTAGGGACAGACGTTCATGGTTATAGGCGCTGCTGGAGAACTCCCGAAGCCCCCCTCGACGCCCGTCGTGTTTCTTGAAGGTGCGGTCCTGCCACCATGCTACACAGTCGCGGTTGTGTTGACGATCTCCTGCCACTAGACATGGACGACTCACAGATCGCAGAAGCCGTGCGTCTACCCTTCTTTCTTATTTTTATTCCTCGGGATCACTTATTTGATTCCTTTTGGGCAGCTCGCTTTACCAGTTGGTTTGAGAAAGTGGGTACGCTCCTGGGCACCGTCGAAGTAAAAAGAATGACAACATAACACCAACAGCCTCGGAAACACCTGCTACATGAACGCAACAGTCCAAGCCATGCGCGCCATACCAGAACTCCAAACCGCGCTCTCGTCGTACGCACCGCTTCCCCGTTCCCATTTCTCATTTCCCATTATGACGTCGACGATAGATCACCCTACTTGGACGTCCTCCCCCGTGCGTTGCGCGATCTGTATACCAACATGTCGCGTACGACCGAGGGGTATATTCCCAGCGCATTTCTGACGGTGTTGCGCCAAGCTGTGCCTCAGTTCGGAGAGATCGATAGATCGGGGAAGAATGGGATGATGTCTGGGTATTCGCAGCAAGGCGAGTCGTTCGGCATTCGGAGCGTTGTGTGCTTACTGGATATAAAATAGATGCGGAGGAGTGTTGGACGCAGATGGCGAATGCGTTGAAGGAGGTTCCTGGGATCGATCCGGCGGGGAATACGGTTGCGGCTGGGAGGAGATTCGTGGATCAGTTTATGATGGCGGAGGTGCGCAGAGAGTGAGTGGTGGGATTTTTCTGTTTCCCCGTCGTTGTCGACTGACCAGACTACTATTTTTATTGATAGATTGAAATGTGACGAAGCGCCTGAAGAGCCTAGCACGGTCGCGATAGAGAAGGTGTTGAAGATCGAGTGCAATATATCGGGCGCGACGAATTATATGCATACTGGTATCATGGATGTACGCGCGTCCTTTTGTTCTTTTATGGTCTTTCATTTCTTACGCAAATGCAGGCGTTGAACTCTCAATTGGAAAAGACCTCTCCTTCACTGGGGCGCCAAGCGCTCTACAGCCAGACATCCCGTCTTTCGCGTCTGCCGAGTTATCTGACGGTGCACATGGTACGGTTCGCATGGAGGCGCGATATAGGAAAGAAAGCCAAGATCATGGTAAGCGTATCTGTCAGTCTACTCGTGGCTCACAACTCAGGTTACTTGCAGCGCAAAGTCAAGTTCGCGACAGAGTTCGACGCGCTCGATATAGCGACTGATGAGCTGAAAGCCAAACTCACGCCTGTGTCTAGCCGTCTAAAAGCGATCGAGAAAGAGCGCGCCGAGCGGCGGAAGGTGCGTAAGCGGACAAAGGTGGCACAGGAAGCGTCGTCGTCGTCTAGGCCTGAGCAGGGGACATCTGATGTGGAGATGGCGCCGGCTGGTGATGAGGTGCCTGGGGATTTGGAGGAGGAGAGCGTTTATCGTGCGCGTGAGGTAGAGGAGCTGAAGGGATTGGTTAGTGCGGATCTGACGAGTGATTATGGGTGCAGCGTGACGGGGTTGTATGAACTTGTTGGTGAGCGTTGTTGTTTCTGGTGGGCTTGGTGGGGGAACTGAAAATGTTGGACAGCGATCGTGACGCACAAGGGGGCGGAAGCTGATGCAGGACATTATATTGGATTCGTGAAGAAGAGCGTCCTGCATAAATCGAGTGACGAGGATGATGAAGACTGGTACAAGTTTGATGATGATAAGGTGTCGTTGTTCCCGAAGGAGAAGCTGGGGACGATTGATGGAGGAGGAGAGGACTCGTCTGCGTATGTGCTTTTGTACAGGAGCAAGTCGTTGGTGTAGGAAGAAAGTATGTACTGTAGGTATAAATGATAGATACTATGATGTGACGCCGTTTGGGTCATCACCGTCTAGGTCGTTTGCAGAGGGGACGGCAGCTGAAGCAGCTGCGCCTGCGGCAGAGAGACCTTGTGTTTGTGGAACGACGTCCCTTTGAAGAGATTGAGAGAGAGAATAGGAGGGAATGGGATGACGGACCACTTGATCTGAAAACGGGTGACGCGTAATTTGGTGCTTATGTCGCGGAGGAGTTTGTCAAAGTGAATCTTGTCTGGGGGAGTGGTTTTCATTTCTTCATTGTCGTACTCTGTGTTCTGGTAGTAGCCTACACGGACGAACTCCTGGTCGCGATAAGAGCCAGTGAGGATGAGGGCAGCGACGCCGAGGACGTCTTCTGTTGGAATTTTTGAAGGGTCTGGAGCGAGACCTTCGAACTCGAAGGAGTTTACGCCGACTGGGACTGGGCCTACGAGACAATCGTCTAGTTCTTGATCTAGTTCTTCATTACCTGGAGATGAGACGTAGATGAGTTTCCATTCTAGATCTGAGGGTTGTTGGTGAGTGGATGGGTTGTTGTTGACGAGGAGTGGTTGGACTACCGTCTTTAAGAGGAGCAATACACTCAAAAGTGACTCTAAAGTGATATGGATCGAGGAATCTGGCTGGATTGTTGAAGAATTCGACGTTCTAAGTTGAAAATCATATATATAAAAAGTGGACTTGGTTATTTTGATTTTGACGCACCCGAATCGTGACAATGGACATTTTTGAAGGAGAAGAGGATGTGGCTGTGAAAAAGTCTTCTCTTGTGATGACCTCCAAGACATGAACAACATAATGACCACTCAAGATAACGAACTCTCCTTCAACCAATGGCGCCAACTACCACAAGACATTGCTGAAGCTGATATTTCAATCGCTCGTACGCACCATCTCATCTTCCTTTACACTCACCCTCCTCACCCTTCTCCCTTCCAGCCGATGGCAGTTTCGTAGAGACTTCTTCCGGTCCTGCTGCCAGAGAACTAAAGAGACGCTATGACCAGTACCTCGGCGTCGGTAAAGACGTCCGCTCTCCCTATGCCATCACCGCCTTCATCAACCAGCATGGAAAGCAAATCTATCGTGTCAAGTGAGCCACACCCCATCATCTCACTAACCCTTTTAATCATTCCACAGTCGTCGTGATGCCATACCTCCTGCTGCTGCTGCAGAGGAAGCAGAGCACAAGGCTTCCATTTCAAATGATACCTCCCGCTCCCGTGCCTCCAAGTCACGCTCCCGTATTAGCTTCCTCACTCAGAACAAACTCAAGCCAGCCCAACCCCAAGAACCTCAACCCACACGCAAATTGGTACGAAGGACACGCTCAATTCCAGACATGTTCGGCATCGCAGCCAGTTCATCTGCCGCAGGCCCATCCAACCAACCGACTCCCACCGGTAGGACTCATTCCCACAGCGTCACCGCCGCAGACATCCCTCGTCCACTCCAAACTCTCCTTCTTATCCCAGATCCCCTAAAACCTCCCCAGATAGACATATTCGCAGAGATAATGCAATGGCCGAATACCTCTACACCTTCCACCCCAGATTCTGACTCCAACCCCTTGCCAGGTTTCATTCCATACCCTTTTGGACTCGGTGCCACTTTTGACACTCCCACTCGACCTACTTCCAATGGTTTTCTCCCTATGCCCCACGCCCTCCGCGAGATGCAGTCTTTCGAATCCGGTCTAACCGCCCGTGCAGGTGATACCATACGAAGACCAGATACGCCCGACTCTATCCTCCCCCTCAGCGTCTCACCTGATCTTCACCATTCCCCACCCCCCGGAATCATCCCACCCGACCCAGAACTCACTCCACTCCCAGAAACCAGTATGCATTCACGCTACTCGACAGAAGTATTCGACGTCCTTCAGACCTACCGCGGTCTTCCCCAGCTCGACAGACTCTTCTCTGATCCCGCAGGCGAAACTACTATCAAAATGTCCCTCCGCGCAGAGGACAGCGCAGCACCGCGTAATGACCCGCGTTTCGTGCTCTGGGGCGAGATGCAAGTTCCGTCTGACCTAGATGGCGACGATCTCAGCAGTCGGGGTGGCATGTCGTCCCCTTCTACTACCCACTCCCGTCGCGACGCTCCCGTGCCCAGCGTGCGCATCGACGGCGACGCACACGGCACGACGACCAAAGTGCTCATAGCAGCGACCATCGAGCGCTGGATCGCACAGCTCACGAGCGAGCTCGACTATGACGAGCTACTCAATTTCTTCCTTACTTACCGCACGTACATCAGCGCGGTGGACCTGTGCCACTTGCTTATATGCCGGTTCCATTGGGCGCTGAGCGGGGCGGACGTGATGGTGCGTAAGATCGTGCGCGTGCGGACGTTCGTGGCTATTAGGTATTGGTTGTTGACGTTCTTCGTGATGGATTTTCTGCCGAATCGGGAGTTGAGGCTGTTGTTGGCGAGCTGGTTGAATACACTCGTGAAAGATCCTATCCTCAAGAAACACGAAGACGGTCTCGTGAGTTTTGTCTTGCTTCATTTTTGTGGTATTGCTCATCTGAAGCGGCGCAGAGCATCGTGCGCAAACTCACCAAAGTCGCTAAAGACTGTAAAGAAGCGCACACACGCAGGCGACGCTCCGGCTCCGTCTCCACCACCTCCGCACGACAAAGCACCAGCACCCCACCCAAACCCCGACCCACCCACGTCCTCGGCGAAAAATTCGCAGAAGCCATCTCCAGCAAACACCAAGACGACTCCGACCTCGACCTCGACTTCGACTTTTCTCCCGAAAGCCTAGCCCCACACGCGCACCAGCAGAGCATCTTCCACGGGGGCGACTCCAGCCACGCCTTCTCATTCAACTCGGGTGTGTCGTCTCCTCCAAGACCAGGTGCGGGCGGCGGCGCGGGCGCTACTGTTGCTGCTATCTTGCAGCAGCCGTTGCAGAAGAATATCCTGCAGCAGAGTCGGGCGAGTATATCTGCCACTGCTTCTTCCTCGTCTACGATGGTCGATTCTTTTGCGTTGCCATTACCGGGGGGCGTATCTTCTCCCACCATGGGGATGTTCCCGCAGAGTGCGCTATCGCGCGCGTTTGTGAAGACGATCGGGCGCCTGGGGCGATGGAAACGCGTGCTGAACTCGAGGCAGACGGTGGACACGGGATTGGCGGTGCCTGCGGGTGTGTCGGCGTTTGATCTCGAGTTGAATGCGACGGGAGATTTGTTGATGGTGAGAGGGGGTGTGGAGCAGTATTTGAAGATGATTGAGTTGCCTGAGATGGAGATGGAGCCTGTGACGCCTGTTGGGGAGAAGGTGCCGTTGGATGGTCAGGGTCGGGACTGGGCGCCGGTGGTGGATGCGAAAGTGGATCTGTCACAGACACATTTGCGCGCTCTGACGGAGGTGGCGGAAGAGGAAGAGGAGGCGAGGGAGAGCGTTGATACTGTTTCTGTTTCCACCGACGATAAGCGCACATCCATCACTTCCGCGTCTGCGTCCACTGATAACAAACGGCTGTCCATCACTTCCGCGTCTGCGTTCACTGATAACAAACGGCTGTCCATCTCATCCTCGCGCGCATCCAAGCGCCTGTCCATTTCATCCGCTTCTATCAGCGAGCGCGCGTCCATGCGCACGCACTCGACGGACTCCTTTGGTTCGATCCTGTCCTCAAGATCCCGAATCAACCCGCTTGTGGCGCAGGTACAGGCGCAGCCGCCATGGCAATTCGACGTGGTCTCCATCGAAGACCTCGATCTCTCAGATACGTCTTCCGAGGTGCACCCCGGGGACACCATCGCCACCCCCACCGCCACTACCAGCAACAACAATACTCCACCCGTACCGCCCGGTCTGCGCAAGCCCTCGCGGAAGCTCCCTCTGAGGCGTGACTTTGAGTTCGTGCGACGGTCGGTAGAGAGCGTGTCCTCGATGGGAATCCGGTCCCGCGACTCGGTAGCGTCGAGTGGGTCAGCCGTCTCAGCTGTGTCTCTAGGCGGTGCTGCGCTAGGAAACAACATCCACCAATGGCAGGTGAACGCCATAGTCGACTCCTTGAGCGACAACGAGGAAGAGAACGACAACGGGGGCGTGGATGAGGCGTTGAGGCGGCTTGAGGGGCAGATTAATCCGCAGAAGAGGAAGGCGAAGGCGAGGAAGGTGGATGGGTGGGTGAGGACGATTCAGGAGAGGATGGCGATGGGTGATTTTGGGGATGAGCAGCCGAGGTTTTGGGGACAGGATAGTGAGGAAGAGGAGGAGGAGGAGGATTATGAGATTGGGATTGATCAGCATGAGACGGGGGTTGTAGATGCGGGTGCGGGTGCGGGTGCGTCGAAGGGGGATGAGCAGACGCTTGTGGGCTCGGAGTCTCAGGTGACCATCGGGGCGTCGACGGAGAACTACTTTGGTTCGGTGGGTGCTGAGGATGCGGTTGCGGTTGCGGCTGAGGCTGCTGTTGCTGTAGGGGCGTCGCCTGCAAAGATGAGTGATTCGAAACCTGCGCCGGAGGATGCTGTTCCTCTGGAGATATTGCAGAGCAGAGTCCCATCTCGTCCATCGACATCTCAAGGCTCGCCTTCTGCGCCCACGCAGAGCACATTCATCATCACCTCGTCCACCAAGTTCATATCCTCGGCTCGCAAACCCCACAGGAGCTGGGTGCTGGGCGTGAGCGCTGATACCGTCGTACAGCACTTCTCCATGATCGACCGGGAGCTTTTCTTGGGGGTGAAGCCTGAGGAGTTGATTTTGGACGATTGGATGTCTTGTCAGGAGGTGAACGTGTTGGATTGGGCGCAGTACCTCAAAGACCGGGCGCGTTGGAAGGCGGAGTCGCGGTGGAGCCAGAAGACGAGTGCGTTGGCGGCTGTGCGCGGGCGGTTTAACCTCATTGTGAACTTTGTCGTATCGGAGATCGTCTTGACGCACCCGAGCGATCGGGCGGTGTTGGTTGCGAAGTTCATTCGTGTGGCTTTTGTGAGTTCGCTGTGGTGTTGATATTGAGACCCTCTGACCACCCCTTGCAGAAAGCATACGTCCGGAGTAACTTCAACACGCTGGTGGCCATCATCGCTGGTCTGCGCAACGAGTGGGTCAACAAGGCCATGCATCGCCATTGGAGTCGCGTAAGGTTGTGGGAGAATGGGGTTTTTCAAAAGTTGAAGCAGTTTACGTCGCCTGACGATGATTTCAAGGCTATGCGCGATGCTATCGCTGCCATGGTGGACTCCAAGCGCTTGAATGTTACGACACAGTCGTCTACGATCGTGAGCAACAGTAGCACCGACCTGCCCTCTGGGAAACCGAGGGGCGTCAACGATACCAAGGCCAAATCGCCATCCGCCTGCATCCCTTTCATCGGTGTTTATCTATCCCAGCTATACCGCTATAACAGGCTCCCAGATCTAATCGACCCCACCTCGCCTCATGACCCCGTTGGCATCGACGCCCAGACGGTCAACTTTGAATCCCCAGCCCACCCAGAGGTCTTTGACTCGCTTACGCCACTCCCTCCCTCGATGCAGCTCGAACCGCTGATCAACGTGCATAAGCAGCGACTTATTGCGGGCGTAATCAAGGATCTAGTCGCTGGGCAGCATCTAGCGAGCCGGGTGCAGTATCCGATCGACAAGAAGCTTTTCCAAAAGTGTCTTAGGCTGAGAGGGCTTTGCGAGGATACGCTGCAGCGTGCGTATGCTATGTATGCAGAGTCGGACATGCGTCATACGTATATGCCTTCTTTGTAGAGGGGTTGCTTGTCGTCGCTTTGCTGGTGCTCACTTTCTTTTTATTTTGATCTCTCGTGCGGATATAGAAACTTTTTTTTTGTTTTTTGTTTGTTTTTTGGTTGTATTGCTGGTTTCGTCCGTTCGTCCGTTCGTTTTGCATCGTGTCATGAATTATTGTACGCAAAACAATGTATTCTAGAGAGGGTGCGTTACTCGTATTTGAATCGGAGGCCCGATGGCAGCGGTCGTGAAGATGACAGTGGTCGTCCAGGCTTCGTGTTCAATTGATTCAGAACAATTGCAGCATGAGGATAGTCGGGCAGAGGCCCTGGAGGACGATACCGCCCGCTGGAGAATGGAAGATAAAAGACCTGCACCTCGCTGTCCTCAGGATCCGGCTCGGTATTCTTACGGCGTACGAGCTGTCCCAAGTGCCGTAGACCTTGGCCTAAAAAGAGACATAGAGCTTGACCACTGCGGGCCAGAAACGCTTTCCTTAAGGATAGCAGGTCATGGTGAGGCGCTACTAGGACTATCACTAGCAGGACAAGCAGACCAAACAGCAACACTACGTACGGGCTGGATCAATCGGCGTTGTTCGATGACAAAAGTCAGGAATCGCTCACACATAGCCGGCGTTGAAACTACAATTATAGCCGCTTCAGTGACTTCATAACTTGTAGTATGGTCACAGTCCGACTGCGTGGAGTTATTACCGGAGTCCTGCGCATATGTGGAGGACAATAGACACAGAATAAGTATAGTTGTTTGAATGGAATTACGGTTCGATGATGGTGAAATGCCCTGTAAACTGCGAGTTGAAAGTTGAAACTGCTCATAGCTTTAAGCCCCTGTCTCTATGTCGGATCTAAGTATGTCGGATAGACGGATGCTGAAAGTACATAGCGTATTTTCCAGTCGAATATCAAACAGCAGATAAAGAGCAAGATGTGAGTTCCCTAGTAGCCTACTGCGGTACGAGGATGCGACTAGACGGGAGGACGTGGGGTAATCGGATATCGGGCTTGCCAAGGAGGAGTGTGACTGTAACTTGGAATCCGAGTCAAATGTCTGGACTCTGTATCGACGAGGACTCTGTAAGGATCGTGCATTCTGAGTGCTTTCTCACCGAGGCCGAGTCGTAAGGACTCGGACCGTTATCAGGATGAAAGTTTGATGAAAGCCCAACTATTCCCAAATCTCGATATTTCGTTCTTCCATCCTGTACGGCTTCATCAGGGTCAATATGTGCCACCATCAGTGTTAGCAAAGGACTAGAAGTCATGATCCCCGTGTGACAGATTTGCAATGGTGTTAGCCTCATGGTCGTACGGGCTGCCTGTATGGCATATGACGAGTTCGTGCAGCGTAGTCGACGTGAGAGTTATTTCCTAGAGCTCTGTCAAATCCACTACATACGACACATTCATCTATAGGATACATGTGTAAGCTCGACAATGGACATGCACTGCTTTGTACAACATTGAATTCTTATAAGGTCTGTATGTTCATCGCATACTAGTATGCCCTATTTGTTCCGCATAGTACTATTACATAATGGATTTTCCACTACTCGCACCGCGATTGCGACTCCAGTTAGCAAATGCCGATCAAGAACTTGTCAAGAGCGCTCCCTATTACAGTGTTACAGTGGCGGGTCATTGACGTTCACGTCCCGGCCTCGACATTTTCGTTGTGTTTATCTACGGCACCGTCAATCTTCAAGGCTTTTGGGCTCAAGTCTGTCTGCTTCATCGATGATGGACATTGAGCTATGATTAACATTATGGAAGAGCTGCGTATGCAGGCGGTGGCAGCGCTGGAGGCTATGAGTAGGGACTGAATTCAGTATGAAGTATAGTGTCTCGTAGAAATCCGTCTTACCAGGTATGCAGGCGAGGATGGTGGACCAGGCTTTGTAGTATTCAATTGATTCACAACAATTGTAGCATGAGGATAGTCTGGCAGAGGCCCTGGAGGACGATACCGCCCGCCGGAGAATGGAAGACAAAAAACCTGCGCCTCGCTATCCTCAGGATCCGGCCTGGTATTTTTACAGCGTACGAGCTGTGCCAAGTGCCGTAGATGTTGGCGTAAAAAGAGACATAGAGCTTGACCACAGGCACTGAGAAACGCTTTCCTTAAGGATAGCAGGTGGAGCGCTATGAGTATCACTGGCAGGATGCCCAGCAAAACTACGGACTGGATCAGTTTGCGTTGTTCAATGACAAAAGTCAGGAATCGCTCACAAACAGCGGGCGTTGAAACTGCAATTAGAGTCACTATACAACTTGGACTATGGTCACACTGGTCCGACTGCGTGGAGTTATTACCCGAGTCCTGCGCATAGGCAGAGGATAATAGGTGCAGAACAACAATAGTCGTTCGAATGAAACTACGGTTCATGATGGTGAAATGCCCTGCAAACAGCAAGTTGAAAGTTGAAAGTCGAAAGTTGAAACTGCTTATCACTTTTAAGCCCCTATCTCAATATCAAGGCACCATACCTCGGTCCATGGATCGAGTTAGCCCCTTTTCATAAGTTCCTGGTTCCCAAGAGTTGTAGACTTGCATGTTACTTAATTGCGACAACTACGCCGCGGCTCTGGGCAAGCTTTATCAAAAGCTTCAGAGCCGCGAGCACCACGCTCGAAGCCACTTGGAGCTCTAACACACTAGATCTTGATATCCGGGCGCATCGATACCACCGCCTCGAGGATCATCGATTACGATGACACAAATGGTTGACGGATCCCGAGCCAAGTGGACTACAAGGGGTGTCAGATTCGCCAAACGAGAAGTCAAGCATAAGTCCTCGACGAGCTCCTACGATCAACTCGGACAGGATGATTCCGTGAATGCTTGAAAGCAGAAATAGAAGAAGACCACCAAGATCCAGGAAGGTATATAATAAGGTCGCGCTAAAGATACTTATAAGGAGGGTCATATGGGCTACGACCGCACAGACGTTACAAGTTCGAAGATGTCAGAACGTTAATCAAAAAGATAACCTCAGCTCAAATTACATCAACTTCGTCGTTGACTCTTTTTCGTTACCAGGGACACATCCTCTCTAACATAACATGGAATATGTTCTCTCCGAGTCGCAGAGTGCGCTGCCACACTGATGCCTACACCCACTCTCTTACGTCGCACCCTCGATGCAGCTCGAACCGCTGATTAACGTGCATAAGCAGCGGTTTATTACTGGCAAGGATTTGGTCCCTGGGCAGCATCTGGCGAGTCTGGCGCAGTATCTGATCGATAAAAAGCTTTTCCAAAAGTGTCTCGGGCTGAGAGGGCATTGTGGGGAGATGCTGCAGCGTGCATATGCTATGTATGCGGAGCCGGACACGCATCAGACACATACGCCTTCTTTGTAGAGAGGTTGTTCCTTTGTGCTGCTCACTCTCTTTCATGTGGATATAGACAGTTTTTTATTGTATTGCTGGATCGTTTGCATCATGAATAAAGTACACAAAAATGTAGTTCAAAGAGGAGCGCTATTGGCCTGCTGACAGGGGGTAACGGCTTGGTCGATTGCAGTTGGAAACATGAATGCAGGATAGTACATCTAAAGCACGGGTGTACTGGAAAGAAGCGAAAATTTCATTCTAATAGGAGAACGAGAGGCTGATGTGAAACACTACTTCATCGATGATGGAAATATCAAGCTATGATTAGCACTATTGATGAGCTGCGTGTGCAGGAGGTGGCAGCGTTAGGGGCTATTGATAGGGACTGAGTGAGTACTATGAAGCATTGCCTCGTAGAAAGCTGCCTTACCGAGCATGTAGGTGGGGATTGTATCCCAGGCTTTGTATTTAATTGGGTTAAATCAATTGCAGCATGAGGATGGTCAGGTGGGGGTCCAGGAGGACCATACTGCCTGCAGAATGGAAGACAAAAGACCTGCGCCTCAAGGTCCTCAGAATCCGGCTTGGTACTGTTACAGCGCACGAGTCCTGCCAAGTAACGTAGACATTGCCAAAGAGAAAGGGATAGAAAGAGACAACAGGTAAGAAACATCGCCACTAAGAATAACAAGAGGGACGCTAAGATTATCAGGAGCATCAGACCAAACGGTAAAACTGCAGAATGTATCAATTTGCGTTGTTAAATCATAGTCAGGAATAGTTCAGTGCTCACGAATAATTGACAATGAAACTGCATCTTCAGTCGTTACACACTGAGAATGGTCACAGTCCGACTGCGTGGAGTTATTACCGGAGTTCTGCGCATATGCGGAGGACAATAGGCACAGAATAAATACAGTTGTTTGAATGAAATCACGGTTCATAATGGTGAAATACCTTGCAAACTTGCAACTTGAAACTGCTTATAACTTTAAGCCCCTATTTCTATGTCGGATCTAAGTATGTCGGATGTTTCTACTAATTTTGGCTGAAAGTTCAAGTCAAAGACGGATGCTGCAAGTACATAACGTATTTTCGAGTCGAATATCAAACAGCAGATAAAGAGCAGAATGCGAGTTCCCTACTGCGGTACGAGAACGCGACTAGACAGAAGGATGTGGGGTAATCGGATATCGGGCTTGCCGAGGAGGAGTGTGTAGTAACTTGGAATCCGAGTCAAACGTCTGGACTCTGTATCGACGAGGACCTTGTAACTTAGGATCGTGCATTCTGAGTGCTTTCTCAGGCTGAGTCGTGTTGAAGCGTGAGAATGATTATCAGGATGAAAGTTTGATGAAAACCCAACTATTCCCAAATCTCGATATTTCGTTCTTCCACCTTGTGCGGCTTCATCAATATGTGTCACCATCAGTACTAGAAGTCATGATCCGGGCCGTGTGACAGATTTGCAATGGTGTTAGCCTCATGGTCGTACGGGCTGCCTGTATGGTATGTGACGAGCTCGTGCAGTGTGGTCGACGTGAGTGTTATTTCCTGGAGCTCTGTAATCTACCACATACGACAGATTCATCTATGGGGTACATGTGTAAGTTCGACAATGGACATGCACTGTTTTGTACAACATTGAATTCTTACAAGGTCTGTATGTTCATCGCATACTAGTGGCCGGCGCATCAGGGAATTGGCGAGTCCTTTATGTGAGTTACGTGGATTGCGGGGCTTTTATATGACTTTATATTGCTTTAGCGAGGAAAATCAAGGAAAGATTTTTCATATATCGTGATAGAATGGTATATAAGAGAATATAATTCTCTCACCAGTTCACTGATAGGCTATTTGTTCCACATGGTACCATTAATGGATTTGCCACTGCTTGCACCGTGACGGCGACTCCAGTTAGCAAATGCCGATCAAGAGCTTGTCAAGAGCCCTATTACACTGTTACAGTGGCAGGTCATGGACGTTCACGTCCCGGCCTCGACATTTTCGTTGTGTTTATCTAGGGCACCGTCGTTCTTCAAGGTTTTTGGGCTCCGGTCTGTCTGTCGCCCTGGAAATGCCCCCACCCGATCTTTGACAATGTTGCCACCGGTGAGAACGCAACAACATCCCCGTTGTCTGCTATCATCTTAGCCCTGTGACAGATTTACACCTAGCTTCAAGAAGTGCTGACAGCGAGAAGATATATGTGCTGCCTGTTCACGGATTTCATTGGAACCGAGTGGTTAGTATATATGCCTTTGGACACAATTGTTTCTCTAAATCTCCTTGTTGCAACATCGCTTTAATATCTCCTTACTACCTCGCTCGTACTGGGTTCTCTTGGTGAAGAACAGTCCATTTACTATTGCCATCTGATGTGCTAATGTGGAGTTTTTAGCACCGATTCCGAGTCCTTTATAACGGGCCCGTGTCGATAGGTTACATCATTGATACCGGCTGTCTGACGAGGTACTACTTCCTGCTTCTAGCCCCCATACCTTGACCCATATTTCGTGCAGTGTATGTTCAATGACAGCTATCATTACAACGAAGTTCCAATCGTTATTAGCGATCCGTAGTGTGCAGCGATGCCAAGGAATTTTTTAGCGTTGAATTCTCACTGGTTAAAGTTTAAACGTATTCTCTCAGGACCGTGCTGATCAGTATCAACTCTTTCATCATACTCCTGAATGCGCGCCACTACTTTCAGTCAAATGCAGACACTGTTGGTTCTCCAGAATTACCTATCCGCCACGACGTCTCCTTCCTGTAGCTGAACATCGAGGCTAGAAGTTCCATGCATCCAGGAAGAGCGTGTTCAAAATACCCAGACTAGCATTAGGAAAGCCCTAACTCGCTTAGTTCGCGCTTGACCGACTTAGGCGTCTTTGCTAAGCTTCAGCCATACCCTGAGTCAGTGCTATTTCACATGTATATAACACGACATAACTATGGTATATATCAAGATTAGACACCAGGCTCGGACTAGGAATTGACGAGGTACTGAATCTTTTGGATTGAAAAGACTACTGAAACATTACTCGAAAAGAGCAATAAAAGCACGTATTGAGACGGAGAATCAATGGGTGAACGTGTATAAACGCGTGTAACAAGGAGTGGTTGAGTATGTAAAGAAAAGTACGCGTACGTACGAGAGTCAAATCTTGATAGTATATTGGCCTTCTATTTATCATAAGGATGCTAACACCATGTGATCTACCATATACAACTATTTTATTTGAGAAGTGAAGGAGTTGAAAAAAATCATCGGTTCGCGTTGAGACTAAGACGATTAAGCAGTCATTTAAGGAAGTTGCGCTTTTCCTGATGTATCAAGTGGTACATGCCAATCTACCCGCTCAAGCTGTCGCGGTTGGCAGTTGCATTACTGTTGATGAAGAGGACTAAAAGGCGCTCTCAGATGTTGTAACCGGGTTTGTTCTGCCGGTACCGGTACCCGAGAGGAACGCAAACCAGTTTGAGGCTGACGCATTGGGGAGATGCGTGCTTGGGTAGACAAGGTTCAAGCTTGAAGCGGGAATGAAGGAATTCGTTATGAGTACGCTGACGATAATACGAGGGATGCTATACTCAAGTCACCGCTTACTACATAGTAGGAGCGGAAATTTGAAGAAGACTGCGGTATACTGATTCAGCGCTGTTGCGATAAAATTTGTGAGATTTGGTTTTCGATTTCAAGTGAGATGATTGGGGGACTGCAGGAAGATGCTCAAGTCACCGGAGAAATGTGAAGACTGAGTCCATTACTAATTCAACGCTTTTACGATAAAATTCGAGAGATTTGGTTCTCGATTCCAACTGAGATGATCAAGGGACTACGGGAAGATGCTCAACTCACCGGAAAAATAAGACTGAGTGCTTACTGATTTAGTGCCTTTCTGGTTTTGATTTCGCCAAGGAACTAGGTTGGCGCCTGCCCATATACCGTTAGCAAGTCACCTTTTCCTGTGGAAGAAAGAAGTATACGTTTATTCATCAGGGTCCTGGAATGTGAAAAATGGTCAACTGTGTCTTGTAAGTAGCGGTTGGCCGCATGGCTCCAAATCTAACTTAAGTTTGGAATGGTTGTAAAAAGTGATGTCAAGGGAGGTTGTATGTCACATCGAGTGCCACGGCGTGAATGTCATATGTTGTGGAATAAGGAGGCTCAATTGAACTGTCTCAGTCCAGCGAAGGCTGGTGCGGAAATAGTTAGGCCAGCTGGAGATCTCCTTGCCCCTGGTAAATTGCTGCAACACGCTTCTCCGTTGCTAGTTGCCAACCACGTATTTATTCTGACGGCAGTGACGATACCAAAAGATGGAACACACCCTGCAGATCCACATCTTGAAGCTTGAAGCAAAGTTACTCGATCACCGTGAATATCTGCGGTGGCGACAGTTCCATATCGTTATGACAATGGCTTCAGGATGCCCGCAAAGGAGACAGGGACCATCAGCATCAGCAAAAAATCGCCGGCACAGGGCGGAAATTAATCCTGATCATTCAATCAGACATCCATCCTATAACACTCCTAGGCCAGCTTTAAGCTGATCTGCGAGATTGTCTGCCTCCTGTGTGTTCATATCCGAATCCTTCGAAACTTCCTCTTCCTCCAAGCAACGCTTGCACTGGCAAAGTCCGAACCCCCACTCTGATAATCTCCGGCGTCGATCCCTGAGATTGCTCTCCGGGTTAGTGTATGTGATCAAGAGTTCCTGCCCTGCGTCGATGTCTTCCCTTGCAATTACCGTAATGCGGGAGAGTGCAGTGCGTTGGTCCAAGTGCCTTACAGATATGTTAGGAGTACAAGAGTGGTTAAGGTGAGAGTGTAATCTGTATAGTCCACCATGAGCCTCGAGATCTACGAATAGGTGTGAACAAGCAAAAAAAGCATGAAAATTGCCGAACAGCTCACTGAGACTCATGCGACCCAAGCCACGTAAAAAGGCCTGATATTCGAAGATGTCTGTCTGGAGCTCTTGGGGGATTTGCTTCTTCAACATGCGTGCCAGTTTTTTCTGTTGTACAGGGAAAGTGGGCTCTTTGAATGCTTGCAAGTACAAGTCAAAGGCTCTCCGCCAGCTTTCGCGATCGGGCTCCAGTCCCTGGTCGCTTTCAGAGTAGTCAGCAGCGATCTGGAGTCGAAGTTTTCTAGTCCTATGACTTACCGGAGACACTGATAACGTTCCTCCATCCCAAGCACGGCAAGGCTCTGAACCACTTCCCAGTCAGAATCGAATGTCACATCGTCTTTCTGAGAAGCCAGTAACAGTCTAGCGGTACACTGCGCAAGAGCGTGCAGGGCCAACCATTGTGCCTTCCTTGCAAATGCAAGGAGTGGTACAGACGCCGGATTGCGTGCGGGACACAGGAGAGGGTGTACTTTGTCTGCCTGGAGACGACAGAGCCTGTTGCAAAATTTCGCTGTGCAAGGTGTAGCGGTTGTTGAAGCCCCGCAGGACATATGTAATGGGGAGTAATCGCGGATGATGGTCGAGCAAAAAGAACATGCCTGGGATGAGAGTTGGAGATCATATATTTCCCTTCCGAAACATAAGCTCCTCGGTTTGAGGGACAGACACTTGTAAGGATGCTCACCACTCTGGAGCCAGGATAAAAGGATCCTCCTTCCACAGCACTTCCCCTTTTGCTATCTTTTCTTTCGCGACGAGGCCTTTCCCCTTGATCGCGTCGAAAAACTTGATATCCACCCGACTGGTCCATTTGTTGACATCGAGGCTTTTGTTGAGGCGAGAAGACGGATGAATAGTTTTAGTGTTCGCACTATCCGATCGGACGAGCCCTTCGCTCTGCAAGATCTTTCGGACGCGTTTCTCGCTGACGGTCCATGATAGATTTGCGTCAAGTAAAAGACTGTGGATCTTGGCGACACCGGAGGTGGAGTTGCGTGTTTTCAGCTCGATTACGGCCTTTCTGACTTCGTCTTCGGTGGGGATGATGTTCCTGGACATGACTGTTGGATTTCAGACCTTATCCTACACGACCGATCTACCACTCCGCAAAAAGCCAACTTGAACATAGGCTCAGTGCGCAAATTATATCATTGCCGATGTCAATGACGGCCCCGTCCCGCGTCTCGGATGGAAATTAGTATACTCCAGATCAGCTCGAACGCTCAACTTGATATGTCCGTCGTTTCGCATTTCACTGGTCATCTCACATAACCACATCCGCTGCAGGGAGGAATGGAGTTGTGCAACTGTAAAGGTCAACAAAGATTACTTATTGATTCATCTCTCCAGCACAAGGATCTTCCCCGGCAGACAGAACATTGCTGTAATGACCACGAAATATCATCCACATAGACAGTATCTCCCTAGGAGAGGCTGGCCGCGACAATGATATTTCATATTGTGAGTTTGAATCCAAGCACTCATATTCCGCGTCCTTAATATCCGAGTCTTCACCCCACATGTATGTGTCTTATAATCATCTGGAACTACGCGTGCTAATTATCGCAGGATACTAACGTGTTAACGGTTGAGACGGCATTGCAATACAGAAGTTCGGCGACACATATCAATGGCGTCTTTTCGTGGTGACAACGCGATCTATGCGTGCTATTTTGGACGGTTTTCGACATTGCAGACCCCGCCGGGAGATCGTAGTGCGCCGGTAGCAATATGGCCGTCCTATAGGCTCGCATCGTGCCACAGTTCTTGTCTAAGCAGCTTTGGTTTAGCACAAAGGGGTTGGATCTCGTCTGTATGAAGGGCTTATCAGACGTCTGATTGCCGCCTTAACTTGCCTTAGGCTTCGCCACTCATCAACACTACCCAAGTAAGTTATGTATTTCCTGATAAGCTGTGAGTTTTCAGTGTGACCGTGGGTACCTCACAAAGGAGTTGAACTTCGCAGTTTTACTTTTGTGAAGAGAGTCATC